>OMNM01059354.1:30429-63857 GCA_900302745.1 Parablennius parvicornis | reverse complement strand
AGCTCCTTCATGTTAAAAAAAAAAAAAAAAAAAAAAAAAAAGATAGTGAGGGCTTCATACTCCGGAGAGATGCCATTAATGATATGAAATCGGATCTCTCTGATTCCTAACATAACATATGCAACTGATATTCCACAGTATTACCTAAACTATTTTTAATGTGCAGCATATAATTAGCAGCCATCTTTTGGATGATGAAGGCACACAGCTGCAATCAGAAACATGATATAATACAATAAGAAATAAAGGAGTACCCACAGCAGCATCGGTGGTGTAGTGGTTAGCACCCTCATCCAGTTGGACGGTTTCTTTTTTTTCAGTCCAGAAAACTTTTGAGGACTTTGTGAGAGTGTGTGGTTGTTATTTTCTCTGCGACACACTGGAAACCTGCCATGGTGTACCCTGCAGGGATCGGCTCCAGTCACCCTCACCCTGAACTGGATGAAGTGAATGGATGGAATCAACCTGACATTAAAATAGTTTGATTACTGTTTTGTGTGGAAATCATTGGCAGTAAATGAAGAATTTATCGACACAAAGTCCTCAAGCCTTTTTATTCGGCTCACACACCATGTAAAACAACAAAAGGCGACACATGAATCCTGAGAAAATATTGATAATATAAATGGTCATTATACTGGTGATCCGTGGAACAAGACCTGAAAGACAAACTCTGCAAAAACGGAATATAAAATATGGAAAGTGTGATATGCAAAGCGTTTCCCTCCTTTGACAGGAAAATGTTGTTTAGAGTCTTGTAAAGATTGTATCGAGGCACCGCTGTGACTCAATTATGCCATGTCCTGAAATTCTTCCACAGATCTCTCAAAACCACATCCCCTTTCCCAGCACGCATACAATATGCAAAAAAACACAAGGGGCATAAATCCGCATACCATGTTTTACGGGACGGGCTTTTGAGTGATTAGTCTCCTCACACATCCTTTTTTACAGGAACCAGCCTTAATGAAATGAGACTGAAGATGTGAGGAGCCTGTTGACCACATCCCAAGGGACAGTCTCGAAAAGCTGCCATGGCGCGCTGCACCTCACCACAAAACTCCGTGGAGTTTAAATGGAGGGATCAGACTGGTGTGTGTACGTGCGTGCGTGCGTGCATGTGTGTGTGGCTCAGACTGACGTTGCCCGTGTGACGCTCAGACGACCACAGTTTAACCAACATGCACCCAGGCAGGCAAACACACACACACACACACACACACACAGCCTGTGTCGTCATGGTCAGGACTAACGTCTACGCCTCTGTCAGCAACTCAATTTTGAGGAAGAAACACAGAGTTAGAAGGCTGATGTTTTTGGAAAAGACAACAGAACGTTGTCATGACAGTTCTGGTCACTTCATAACACGCTTTTTTGTTTGTTGACCAAGGAGAATTCGAATTCAGAAGAATGTAGCTGGACTTCACTTAAAGAGCACATTTTGACACTCTAGGTCAGGTTCCTCCCACAGTCCTAAAATATCATTTGGTCACTTTAAGTTATCCATAGATGTGAACTTGTGTGTATTTGTTTCTTTTTATTGGAATGGGATCCAGTCCCCTGTGACCTTAAGTTGGATAAAGTTCTACAGAAGATAAGGAAGGATTCCAGAAGAACACAATCAGAACATGTGCACCCAATCATTTTAATTGTTATAACAGCATTCCATGTTTTCCCTCCGTAACTTGTGTATTTGCTACCTTAAAATCACTAAATCTTTTTAACAGTGCATGTCAACAAACACTTTCCTAATACGGGTGTGCTGCCCTCACAATGTGAATATTCACTAGGCCTAGAGAAAAGGGTCTATCAACAACAAAATGCATCTGTTTTCCTTAAGTTCAATCGCATGCTATAGAGCAAACAAAAATAAATGGCATAATCCATATTCTGAAGTCTTTTTTTTCATATTTCATCATAGAGTTACAGTACAATCTCTAAGAAATATCAGTGAAAAAAGTATATAATCATTCTTTTCATCCATATGAATTAAAAAAATAAGTGTCTGTATCCACACATATTCAAAATGTCCAGTGGTTTTGCATATTCATTTGATTGGCTGGATGTCTCTGGTCTTCATCACTATAGGCCTGTGAAGAATGACAGACAAAAACATCAGTCTCTTAGAAACCAAAATCAGACACATTCAACCACTAATAAGAATAATAACCGAGGCAATTGCCGTGAAGCGGTCATTTAATATTTGAACATGTCATGGACAAACACGAGGTGGAAAATGAGGCTTATTACTGCCCGCCCGAGGCTCCAGTGACCATATTTCACAATTCGGGGGTTTGAGTTTGGTTGCTGTGGCAACGCTCTGGCCTCTCTGATAGCCAAGCAGCAGCAGCAGCAGCAGCAGCAAGCTCTCAGATCTCCCTCCAGACTGGCACACTGACACTGGGAACTGTGGGCACCTCTGGAGCCACAAGAAGGAGAGCCGCAGACGACCTCAAGCCAGACAGACTTTCTCCTTCTCCCAAATGTTGACGCTGAGAGTTGCCGCTGTCTGCCGCGTGTAAACTCAGAACCAAAGTGACTTAATGGAACTGGGCTACAGTGTTCTTGTCTCCACACACACACATTAGGCCTCCACCAATCACATCTCAGAGACTCTGTGCCCTCCATTTAGCCTGTGATGGTAATTGAATGGACCATAAATGAAGGTGGAGGCTTCCACACTCAGTCCCTGGTAGTTATTTTGGCTGCATAGCGTGGTGCTACAAATGAGGTCACTCACAGACACGGAGGCAGTACAATTACACAAACGGCACAAAATTAATTCTTTTTGAGTGTATCTTTCAAGGTTTTTTGTGTGTGAGGTATCTTACCTGAAAACACAGATCTTTTATTGGCATCTCGTGATCCACCTGGACAAAGAATGAATAGAGAAATGTGTTAAGCGGAGAAACATTATCATGTTGGGCAAACAACTGAAAAGTAGTACTTGATTACAGATACTGTGATATATACAATAAGAACCAGTTGCTGAGAGTTTGACTTTTGCCCAATACTTACATGACAACTTGACATTGTGCTCATAGTTGTATTATTGTTAGTATCATATATTCAGCTGAGCTGTGAGCACTGTGCAGGCCAATTTAATGACTGATTCATTCAGTGAGTGCACTTGAATATACATGAATTTATTGAAAATCAAAAAGGACGTGCAAACATTTTCATTTAATGTCTTAGTGTTCATTCCCAAAAATTCCCAGGATGTTATATATACTATGTATTCATTATCAATATTAACTTGCCCATGCTTTCAATTTATTCCCAATATTCTAACATTTGAACTTTGTTACTGCGGTGACTGGTGATTGTTTGTGAAGATTGTGGGTATGAAAATAGAAAGCTATAAAAGAGTTGCCGATCACTTGTTTGAACTCAGTAGATATATTTATAACAGACAAACACATAAAACACAAAGGTATATAGAACAGCTAAATATGAAGCTCTGGGAACAACAAACCTTAGTGTGATATGAGGGAGATGGGGTCCTTTTGGTTTTATTCATCTACACTGTTAAACTTTCTTAATCATATTTATGGATTATATAGAAAATTGTGTTTTGAAAGATCACAGTTTTCTCATGTTCAGTAGTTATTCCCGGCTGTCTTTTTCCAATAATTTGAAAATTCAGATTTGTGTGATACAAAATGGATCTGATACACTGACATATTTGTGCAAGAATTTGATTCCATAACATTTAAATGGCATTGAATTCTATAATGTGTTATTTAATAAAACACGTATCAGATTAAAACTATGATAACTGTTGCTGGAAAAACATTCCTACTCTGAACAAGCTTTACGTAATATGTTAGTTTGTGACATTTTGAGTTGCTATTGTGGCCTTAACTACAGCAAGAGCTAAAAAAGGAAGATTTTCACTGGTTTCTTTTGTGAGAACAAATCCAACATAACCATAACAATGGACGAGGGCAATAACATGGACCCAGCAGTTATGGAATAGAATAAGCAAATTAAAAGTATCGATTGTATGTATTGATTTTTCTCAGATTGTTACTTATAAGAAAATCTTCTCAGAAAGTAGGTAATAGAAAATCTTCTTAACTGCAGCTCATTTTGTGGATTATTGTTTTTTTCAAAGTGACGATGCAGCTGCCAACATGCCTTTTGACTGCAGTATTTCTTAGGTTGAAAGATTACACAGGGAAACAGAAATATCTGATTAATGGGGCAAAAGTGCTCTGAGAAAACAATCTTAATGTCTTACCCTGACTAATACAATCACTCACATGTATACACACACACACACACACACAAACTGAACAGTCCTGCGAGCCTTCTCTCACGCCAGAAAGTGCTTTGTCACGTCTTGTGGCTGTTGGGTCTCTTTTCCACAGTCAGCCGCTCTTTCCCTTGTTTGAGCCACATCTAACTCAATTTGTGGCTCATATCCTTTCTCAAAACGGCACTGCCGCTGCCAATGCTTTAACCTAGGCCCCCGGGGGCTATTAGGAAAATCTGTCCATTTATTGCGCAAGATACACATTTGGAAAAACAATGACCCTCCAGAGAAATCTGTCAGAAATGTTTTATGTCGACGTGACGGCCAATCATTGGTCTGATCTGTTGTTTGACTGGAACTCCTCTTTCATAACAACAGTGATCGCTGTCACTTTAGGTCCCACATGCACTAAATTTTCATTTTGAGTAGCTGATGCTGAGTCTTTGTTTCCTCAGAACACATTCAAATTCATGGCCGACATCCCTTTTGGATTCATTTATGAATTAACTTTGGAGGCTGTAAATCTCTGTTGTAGATTTGTTGAGTTTGCCAGACAGCTACAAAAAAAAAAAAAAAAAAAAACTATGTTGCACAAAACTTTGTGTCAACTTCCACTGGAAATAATTAGAACTCTTGTTTTAATAAACATTTTTTCTGCTTAACTTTCTTTTATTGTTTAGGTTGGTTGGTTGGTGCTTTGGTTAAATAATTGATTGGTGTGTCTGATGGTTACTGTGCATATTGTTTTGATTGATGTGTTGGTTGGCAGCTATGTTAGATTGTTGTTTGGTGCATTGGTTGATGAGCCAGTCCTTGTGTTGATTGGTTGGTTTGTTGTGTTAGTTGATTGACCCCTTTCCATCTGTACTGCTGGACCTATTGAGACATTTGACTTTCCTTAAAGTGGATCCTCTTATTTTATGGTATTAAAACTTTTGTACCAATGACTTTCCTTGTCCTTTCATTCAGTATTAACAGGTACTATGCTTTAAATGCTCTATGAATAGAAAAATGCTCAGTTTGTTTGTCAAATTTTCCATGATCGGCTCTTCAACTTTTTCTTTTGGAGTGATGCAAAATTTATTGTCGTATTTGAAAGAGTTGCTCTCGTAAACTCTAACTAATGTCTCATATAATTTCAGACTTTGAGTCGAATGCTAACTAATGTTACGACAGCATTAATTTGATAGTTTTTCGTGGCACAGAGTAAATTGAGAATTACTTAGCTTCACGCTGGCACCTGACTATCAGACCATCCTGCCATATACATTCATGTGATTTATGGCCGGACCATTCGGGGAGGTCTGTTCTAATTCTGTCAAGTTCAAAGCCAGAGATATTTACAGGACTGTCTCCTCGCCAGAACCATTACTGTGCCTGGATTTATGACTTGCAGGCAAAAACCATTCATGCCTATCAACCGGATCTTGATTGAGATATATCTCTTACTTGATGCCAGGAAAGGAAATTTTACATAACAATATTCCCTCAACTCAAATTCCCTCCAAGATTTCACCCAGTGGTGAAATAGTATTTTTTTCTTAAATATGCTCCATTTCAGAATTTTAGAAGGAATATTTTTCTATTGCCACTTTATTGGTCATAACTCACTGTGGTGAAGTGGCATTACAGTAATGAAATGAACCTCACATCTCACAAAGAATATAAAGCTTTGGGAAGGTAAATCCATTAGTGGAGCCTTCGTCTTGACTGAGAGGATATGGAAAACTGTCAGCTCCTTTGATAAACTGTGAATGTTTGCTCCCTCCTACAATCAGACCATGATAAACAACCAAAAGTAGAGTTTAAAAAAGAAGCAGAGTGACTCACTCTTATCCTGCTCAGGAGGTTCCAGGATGTCACTGTCAGTGTCACTGGGAATATGCCAAGGCTGCCTGATGGCCTGTAACTGCTGGTAAAACTCATCCTGAAATGGAAAGAAAAACAGAACACCCAAGATCAGAAATGATGGAAAAAGTTAATACTTCATACTCGGTGTGGATGATAGACAAAATATAATTTTAAAAAGAGCAACATTAAGGAAGATACTTTTAGCTTCTCTATTTAGCAGTTAGTTTGTCACTGTGTAATGTCATTATAAAAGTCTGAACCGAAATAAGTCTGCAATATGTTCAGAGACAGGGCTGCATGGTGATTTAGTGGTCAGCACTTTTGCTACAAAATATTATTGGTTCATCTTCAGGTTTTGGGGCCTTTCTGAGAACTGCACGTACTCTTTGGGTACTTGGGATTCTTCACAAAGTCCAAAGAAATAGAACAGAATAGAAAATACTTGATTATTCCCAGAGGCAAATTCTTGTCATGGGTTTGAGGTTTACTGGTGACTATGTGTGATTGTCTGTCTCCTGACATCCTGTCTAAGATTTACTCTGTTCTTTTCCAACACAAGCACTCAAAGTTGGACCCAGTGGTACAGAAGATAGATGGATGTACTGAAAAGCATATCAAGTGGTTGTAAATTTCTACCATTAGACCTCAACAAGTTTGTTGATCAAATTAATCTGATACATAATTTTTTCTTGAGGTACACATTGCATCTGCCCATCCTTATTCTACACTAGGTGGTGTCAAACACATTGTGGTGCCAGGGCCATATACAGCCCATTTTCAATTGGAATATTCTGGAGTGGTAAAATAATGCCAATGACCTTTAAATTTGCACTTTAAAGTTTTTCTTTGTTGTGCCACATCGTATACATAATGAAAATATCTATATTTTCACAAAACACAATTACTACCAAAAATGATTACTATCTCAACATAAAACCAATTCTAATGAAAAGTTTGGATGCTAAATACAGTGAAATGTCCACAAAACGTCTCCTATAGCTGTTGCATTATGTATGTTTTAACAAACTCAACCTGACAGCATGGCTTAGAAGCAAATCCTAGTTTGCATTTTCACAATGAGGTAGCATGCCAGCGTCCCAATATCTCGGCGTCTTTGAGCTGTGGGAGGAAGCATGAGGGAAAACACACATATGCCTGTGGAGAACATGCAAACCTCACAAAGAAAGGTCCAGAATGTAACCCTATTCTTGACACTGTGAGGTAGGTGTGCAAATGACTGTTCCATTGCACAGCCCGTTAGAGAAATATAGCATAAAAAACTCCATGATATACATAAATGGTTCAACATAATATTTGGATTCTGAAAGTCCACCAAGGCCAAATGTAAGTGATCCCAATGTTCCTGCAAAAAAATGTTCCTGCAAATAAGAAAAGTAATATGTATATAAGTTCTTTCCAGTTCAACCAGTATTTTAAGAGGTTAGGGATTTCTTCGCTCTCTCACCAGGCCTTACTTCAACTTCTCAATGTGGAACCAGGTGGCCTCAATAAAAGCAGGCCGGGTGCACAAGTGTTTTGGTTAATGTCACTAGGTGTCAACTGGCGTAACTGTCAAAGAGTATACAAAGGGACTGTAAAATTCCTGCCCACCATTAATAACACCTTCAAAAAAGAAAGTCTCATATTTAACAGCGCCGCTGTTAAGTAGATCATGAAAGGAGTATAAGAAAGAAATCCCCCCTCCCCTTTCATGCCAGACTCATTTTTCCACACTGAAATGACATCCTACTGTACAGACCTCCATGACTCGCCGGTAAACCCCACACGAAGGGTGTACGTCTGTGAGGGATACGCACATGTGTGATATTGTGTGTTCTGGTGCTCTCACTCGTAATCTTTCAGTGTAAAAGCTCTCATGTTCCACACGTAGCTTAACTTGGCTGCAAAGCCTGTTTGACACTCAGCACAGGTTTATTCTCACCATACCAACACATTATATTGAAGTTTTAACGTTATTTTCTTGTTCATGACCCAAAGTTTATGACAGATTTATCGAGTTTTACAGTGTGGGTGTACTTGATCTTTTTCATGGCGAGGTAATTCTCAGATGATATGTGATATGATGTGCAACAATAGATGTTGGATTATGGCCACAGGAGAAGTAATATGGGTCGATTCGCTTATTTCCACCTTCTGTTCCTGTTAAAACCTCACCTCGGAGAGATAGGCCCTTAGGCTTGCACCAAGACTGTCTGTAGTGCTGAGTCCTGGAGGGGTGAGCAGCGGGCGGGGATGTGTCGGCTGACTTGTGGGTGTCACCGGGCGGCTCCGCGACCTCCTGAAGGTCACCTCTTTATGAGATCCAGGGTTAAAGCTGGAGCGGGACAGTAAACTATTCGGGGTGAGGGGTCTGCTGGGTGTCCTCGGGGTTTGAGTCCTGCTCCCAGGGTTGCTGGGAGACTGAGTCCGGCCCATGACCAGGGAGGTGGGCTTGGGGCTGAGCAAAGGGAGGCCCACACCACAGGGCTTTCCAGTGAGGCTGGTGGCTGGAGACTGGGGTCGGGAGAGGAGACTGGGAAGAGGAAGCGTGTCAGGGAGAGTTCTGTGCCGTAGAGGGGTGTGAAGAAGGCTACTGTGCGGATTGTTGGAGGTCCGGCTCGTCAACTTTCCTACTTCTGCGAGCTTGGCCAGGTCCTTCTCAACCTCTGCAGAAGAAGAGAGAGATCATGTTATACTTGTGTTCCTTCCTTCCTTCCATCCATCCATTATCCATCCATCCATCCATCCATCCATCCATCCATCCATCATGAGGCGAGAACGTTTACTACTACACCACAGTCTCCATATTTTACCCTCAAAATGAATGGATAATGTCAGAGCTGAGCTGGTACTTGTACATGAAATCAAGTTAATTCTAGTTAATGGTCTTTCAAGATTCCAACAAAAAGTCGCACGTATTTTTTATTATTATTCAGAGGCTGCGTTACATGTCTGTTGTACGTCCTACCAGACGGATGATTCACAAACTTTACTGAGCATTAAAGTGGGCGAGACAGCTTAGTTTAATCCTTCTTCTGGGCAATGATGACAGTATTTATAGACCTTGTAAACTGTGGCGTATCCAGCTTCCTGTGTCAGAAAAAAAAAGTCCTGAGTCGATACACAGTAGGTAAAGCACTGTCGTATTTTCTTCCACCCGGTTCCTGACAAAAACACATTTGTTTGCAGCTCTGGTAGTCTCAAAAACATTTCTGTTTGTAAAAGAGAAGATGTAGCCAACTTCTGCGATCAACATCTGGGTCATTTTTTCCGTGTTTTATGCTTTTGTTCCAAAACTTGGCAATCGGTATTCAACAAACAAGTCTGGGACTTATCATTTGAGAAGCATAATTTCAAGGATGACTCACTAGAAGCGAGCATCTCAGGAAAAATATCTCTGTGACATAAACAAAAAAGGAAGCGAGACAAGTATTTGACAAACTTTGACTTCCTTGTTTTTAGCGCAAGTGGTGCTTTGATCGCATGTAAACAATATTTATTTTTCCACTGAAATACAAGAAACATGTGTTTGAATTTTCCATCAAAATATTAATTTTAGTATGCAAAGCAACCAAATTTAGCTTCAGGTTATTCAACTCAGAAGTTTTTGTTTTTAAAAAAAAAAAAAAGTTATGCCAGACTGTTTTGCATCGTTTGGGGACCAAAAAAAAAAAAAAACAAAAAAAAAATATTACAGTGAAGCCAAAGTCTGAGTGGACACACCTGAAAATGAAGGCAATGAGCAGTTTCCAAATTTCTTTCCAACTGACATAATTGGATCCTGTGCCGAAGCTGCCCTGATTTCGTACATGTCAACATTTATAGTGAGATGCAATGCAGAGCACATGCTGCTCAGTGTCTTTTCAATACGCACCGTGCGCTGCATGACATTTCATCTGCGTTGCTTTAAACCTAACACATTCTACACGTCGTAATTCTAAATAATAAGCGAGGAATACAAAGGTAAAAGTTACATCTTGGATTTTTCTTGTGTGATTCTGATAAAAAGGCTGTTAGATAATGAACTCTGTAGACTGCTGCGGGTATATCATGACATCAGATTTCTGGCAGCAATGAGACTGCTGTATATAAATTTTGCACACCATAAAGAAAAGCATTGTTACATGGTTGCTAGGGTGCGTGAAAAAAAAAACAAAAAAACAACCTAGTTTCTAACCATGAAAGCAAATACTAAATCAGCAAATACATCTGCATGGCAGTGAAATAAATACCATGGAAAAATGGTGTAAAATGTTTCCCATAAAGTTTCCCATATCATGATTTCTCATAAAACTGACGTCCACCCCCACTCTGTCCACTGTCTCTGTTGTTGCTGTAATATCGTGCCATAAACAGGATGCGTTTATTGGTAATCTGTGTCCATAGAGTGGATATTTTAATCCCAAGTTATTTACCATGAAAATGATTAACACCACATGTTTCCTTCTAAAAACAGTTCCTCGCACTCATGAATTCATTTATTGTAAACTACTTGCCTCCCCTGACTTCCCGGCATTAAAGAGGAGCCTATTAGACGCAGTTTCATTTCGGAATCCTGCACAGTTGACCGTCTTAAACAGAAATAGATGGAGCTACCTCACAGACGCTGATAGGAAATGACAGCTCCTACAGATCAAAGACATCCAAAAAATCTATACGGTCTGAACCTTTGATCCAAAATGTTGAGGAATAGGAAGAGGGAAAAAAGAAAGGGAGGAAACTGTGACAGAGGAGGACAGAGTGGGAGACAAGAAGAAACAGAAACAGATCTAATGTATTAAGGCGTTTGATCAAGAAGCAGTTGCACGTGGTGGGAGAGAACGGGGCCGCAGCATGCAAAAGAACCATGCAGAAGTCACGCAATCTTTATTGGGTCCCTACTCTGAAAGTAAACAAGCAGCCTAATGACATATCATTTGTCTGCAGGCTGACAATTCTCAAAAATACTGCTTCCATCCATCGATGAACTGAGAAACCACCCAACGCCTTGCGAGAGTACTTCAAACTGAAAAACTGAAAGTCTATATTAACTATATTAATATAGATTAGTTTAATATACAAGTTCACAATATCATCAACAAGCATTACACCATAATGCTCTGGGTTATTGTGATAACAGTAGGAGTTTTAATCCAATATAAGGGTACAATGCTAATGTCTTTGTGTGTTGTCATTATTTCTTCCCAATAACAGATCTCTTTCCTCCTAATATACACCAGCTCTAAATTAGTTGTGTTTTCTTTTGTGATCACATTTTCATCTGCAGACACCACCAGTATTGGTTCTGACTTTTTCCAGTGGCCACTGAGTATGAAATGCCTTCAATAAACTAACTTTTTTTTTTTATTACTTAATTGCATGATTTTTCGAAAAATAACAGTGATGAATTCTACTTTTTCCTATTGGAAAGCTTGTATTTTTAATTTGTATTGCATGAATCCTCAGTGCATTGAAAAGTCTTTTAATTGTCACCAATTTCCAATACCCATACCGTATATACTAAAAGCATAGAATAGAATAGAATAGAATAGAATAGAATAGAATAGAATAGAATAGAATAGAATAGAATAGAATAGTTTCCCTTTCACAGTCTTGAGTGTAGTTCAAATCCTTGTGGTAGGAAGGGCTACTGTAAACTTGTAATAAACTAACCAGGTTTCGATGCAAGATGCAATGTCTGGCTGTGGCAGTCCCTGTAGGCAAAAGGAACCCATAAAACATCAGCAGCAGAATAAAAAAAAGAAAAAAAGAATTCATAATCATTATTTCAGAAATTCATTGTCTCAGCTAAATGTCCAGGGTGCGTGGCTTCCTTTAAGATGCTGCTTGCTTTCTTTTGAAGTTGGTTAATGTAAGTGTCTCTAGACCAGCGGCGTCAAACTCATTTTAGCTCAGGGGCCCCATGCAGCCCGGTCAAATAGTGCCATTATAACAGTTTTTATTTCCTGTCGCACAGAGTATACATGATAAAAATGTCTCTATTGTTTCAAAAAACAATTACTGTACTATGGAAAATAACTACAACGTCAACAGCAAGCCAATTACAATGAAACTTTCTGGTGCAAAATACAGTGAAACTACCCAATAAAATTGTCCTATAGCAGTTGCATCATGCATGTTTTTACAAACCCACCCTCACAGCATGGCATTGAGTTACAAGGTTGCCACATTTCACAGCAGTATCACTGATATCTCATCTCGGGTCTCAGTGTGTGTCTGCTGAATTAGTTCATTTGAAATTTTTACAATTTGCTTGGTGATTTGGCGGGCCACACAGGAGCCTCTTACCGACTAGTTTAGGTCCACGGACCTCATGTTTGACACCCCTGCTCTAGCTGGATGGTGGTCAGCTTATCATGTGCCCTGCCACCCTCACCACCTGCTGAAGGTCCTTCCTGTTCTCCACTGCACAGCTGGAGAAGCACACAGCGCATCAGTGGCTCTCTATAGCTTGATATAGAAATATATATTTCTAAAACGAGTTTATGAGTAAGCGTGCAGAGACTGATAAAAGCTGAGATGAAGCTGAACTTCACCGACTTTCTTGTCAAAGTGAGCTCGTAAGATGTGAATTGTTAGCAGCTAATAAAGCTCTCACAGACTTTTGCTTGTCAATGAAATGCTTGCTGGGAGCCTGAATGTTCACTAACTCACCGTAAAACAACTAGAAATCAATGCCATCTGAGGCCCTCCTGGTCGAATGCTTGTGTACTATTAACATAAATAGTTCTCTTCAACTGCCGCCTCAGAAATAAAACAAACATGCTGTTTAGCTCGATGAATAACCGGCGTGTTGAGTGCCGATGTGCAGATGAGCTGAGAAAGTCACCCCAGCTGGGACTGCTGATGGTTGACATCGGAATAAGGTCACATTATGGGATCAATATGCTTCAAATAACTCTGGTATGTGGAGGCATGGACAAGGTCTTTTTCACACAGCGGCGCTGTCTAACAGTGTGAGAGACATACATAAACAAGCAGGAGTGTGACACACGATGCTAAATGGCACCGCTGGCTCTGGCCTTCGCTCCAGACTTTCATCTTATTCATAAGCCAACACGTACTTGATCTTTATGACAGCAAAAGCAGCCTTTGAGTCACTCAGAAGTCCTATATATATTAAAGATGAGTCTCAGACTGCAAGGAGAATATTTTTTTCCAAATAGTTGAAGAGATTCCATGTTGTCATAGAGTCTGCAGCACATTAAGGCTTCGATCTGCTTCTAATGACTAAGCAGAGATTTATTAATTCAGTACGTCAGAGCTGGAGCTACCATACATTTGTGACATGGGGAAATAACTTAGTTTTTCTATTTCGTCAAGAGATATTTTACTCAAAAGATTAGTTTTTAATTAACCCAAAGCAGACGCATTCTTTGGCTGGACGCTCTGCTTCCTGCTCATTAGGCGCTATCTGAGCCCCTTTCAGTTCTCAAGTCTTTAAAGTTCAAAGTGTACATGTGCATGTTTGTGTGTGTGTGAACAAAAGGAGTATTTGATCAGAGTCAGACGTACAGTTTCTCTTTAAAACGTAGATGAGTTCTCCCTGATGCTCGCTGGCAGACGTTTTAATAAAAACCACTCAATACTGCAAGTCCTTCTTTCTTTCTACCATAAGGCTGCTGAAACATGACAAAACTCATTTGAAATGATTTTTTCTACATTTGCCTAGCATCAGTGTAATTTACTGACTAATCACTAAAAATAAAGCAACTCGCTAAAATGAAATGTCCCTTGTCTTTATAAATGTCCGTCTTAATAATGTGTATAAGGCTGGGTTGCACAAAATTAGTTAAAGGTGCAATATGTAATGATGTAATGATATGTAGTGATGTATTGTGATGGTGAATTGACTTCTGATTAATGAACCAACACTTGAACAAGTGAAGGCGATATCTTTGTGGTTTGGCATTTGTTCTTCTGAAAAACGGTACTCATTCTTTTCGGGGATCTCATTTTAACCAGATTCTTTCTTGATTGTGTGTGTTTGCAGCTCCTACCAGCATAATTTCAGAAGTGGAGCAGATGTTGATGTTGTTGTTTCTTTGCTTCTCACGTCTGGCATGTTGCCACCAGATACAACCCAACCATCTACCCACCCTGGACAGGTCACCTGTCCACAGACAGACACCCACACACCCACACACATACACACACACACACACACACACACACACACACACACACACACACATTCACACCGTGGGGCAATTTAGGGTCGCCAATTAACCTCACATGCATGTTTTTGGACTGTGTGAGGAAACCTACGCAAACACGGGGAGAACATGCAAACTCTACACAGAAAGTCCCCGGCTGGTCTTTGCACCGACATCTTCCCAAACATAATATAGGGCAGCACTGCTTTATCTTATAGCCAAATATGTTGTAATGCAGAGCGTGGATGCACATGTATAATGTGAATGTGTGTATTGTGATGATGATTAACTTGCTATAAGTCATGCAGCCCAACCACATAACTGAGGTGTCTAACAACGGATTAAAACAAGGTCAGCTAAAGTTACAACAGTGAGCTGTCAGTGAAATATCACTGCACAAATGCTACTTTATCAGAGTCCTGTATTATCAACTGTCCTTGCTCCTGCAACGGGGAGCCATCTACCCTCTGTCCTTGAAAGAAATAGATTCCTGACCTCAAGATAAAAAGAAGCAGAAACAAAATAACAAATAAATCCCATCATGCACAGAGCAGCTCTTATGACAAAAACATTTATCTAGGATGGACAGTGGTGAGGCAGTTCTCCAATAAAATTTACATTAAAGCAAACAGCTGCCAGAGGAAACATGCAGCTTCACTGCTGTTTTCATGTACGCCAAAAATAACAACGTATAAGCTTATGGAAACTTCAGTTTTTATAATAGTGTTAAAAATGTAAATAAAAAAATAGTAATGAGTTATTGTCAAATTAACTTCCAGATGCTTTCATATATTAACATTTTAATAAAACAGAGGCTCAAAGGAGTTGACCATTCGAGATGAATAAAGTCTGAACTGAAATATCTAAAACAAAGGCAGAGACACATAAACACACACACACACACACACACACACACCAATATGCAGAGAGCTGCCTACCAGCGAGCTGTTTGCCCATGTTCTCCAGTTCTTTAGAGAAGAGGGAGTCGCCCAGTAGCAGGCCCGTCTGCCCCACAGAGCTGCCACCTCTCACAGCCTTCAGATCAGCATCCCAGACAGCCTGACGCTGGTTAGCAAGAACAGAGAGGGAGAGAAAGTCACGTTAGACCCTTCAATTAACTCTTTATATAATTTTCAGCTATTGCTGGAAATATCTGAGCCATATCTGCTGAGGGAAAAAAAAAAAAAGAGCCAATTATTATTTTATGGGCTCAAGAAAAACACAAGAAACCACAGCAAGTGCAGATGAAAGCGCGGTGCACGGAGTGCACTCTGTTAAGTGAATGTGGAGCACGAGACAGTCAGTAGTGGTTCATGGACATTTTTGGATAACTATCAGTAAATCTATAGGAGTTTGCAGACACACCAGTCTGTTGGCAAAGAGCCTAGAAGCTGTAACCTCACACACGCTGTTACGGAACAATAAATCAGCCATTTTGAATACATTCCTGAGCACGCATGATGTTGGCATTTAACGAAAAGTAAAGATCATATGCTGAAGCATATGAAAAATAAAAAGAAGAAATAAACTTTGAATGGCACACCGGAGCACTCATACAATGTTGTTGCTGGTTTGAACTATTTTAGCTCCTATCATTCCTGGCCAAGCGTATGATCTGGAATGGGAGCTGTTACACAGACGGAACTTTGCCAAGTTCCGTAATGGCAGCACGCCTAATCCTCCCATTTATTCCTTTGATAGGACACAAGTGGACAAATGATCTGTTAAGCCAACGGACGTAGTACGCACAGGCTCCAAGCACAGGTGAGATGTAAAATCTGTCAGCCATAATTCCACCTCGTGTAAGTTTGGTTTACTCAGGATAAGTTATGATAGCTCTGTTGCCAGCACTTACATCACTGGATGTGCTAAGCACTTAATGAGGGACAGAGCTGACTTGACAAAGTGCTGACACAGACTGAGGTTGTTGGACATTTTACATACAGTATATATAGATATATTTATATAGTTTGTCTCCCAACACACCGCAGTCTTTAAAGACAATCCTGGGATAACGGCTGTGATGCACAGCCGAGTACAGCTTGTGAAATACCACCAGAATGTCATATGAGTCAAAATAGTATCATCATTTGGACTATTTAATCTTATGAGACAACAGATATGACAGCTGCACTGAGACGACCTTGAGACGTTTTCCACCATGACAATGACTCAAAATACACACAATCAACCACACAAAAGCTTTGTAATGGGGGAAGTGTGAGAAGTGGCCCAGTTTGCCCTTCAACTGGAACCCAGATTTGGAGTACTTCAAGGTAGAAGAAACACTCAAGAATAAGAAATATTCAACTGTGTTCACGACAGTATGAGACCCCTTTTGGTGGCAGCGGAGAACACAATGTGAGGCTTTCAATCCTTTGATGGTGATTCATTTTCATAGAAAATGAAGGTGGCTTTTAATCCAGCAAAGACCTTGGAAACTGCTCATTGCCTTCATTTTCAGGTGTGTCCACTCAGACTTTGGCTTCACTGTAATATTTTTTGAATGACAGATCAGATATGAGGTATGCAGCTTTTTCAACAGCCAATTGTGTGATCCTGTGAAAAACAATAATGGACAACCACTGTCCTGGAGAATGAAATCTCTTTTCAGAAATATAGAGGTAAAGATGGATATTTTAGAATAACACGAATGCAATACACTTTTGGTGCACTGAGATAGTGCTTTGTAATTTGTATTTTGAACAGTCAATCAAATCTGGTATTAATTATGAAGGAAATTCTTTATTCCTTTTTGGATCAGTCACAGATGCATCCCAAGGCACAGGTACTCCCAGGGCCAAGTCAGAGTTATTAGTTAATCTTTGTATTGTGGGGGTACGTCAAAGAACCTGGAGAAAACAGGTAAATATCACTTTTGCTTTACTCTATAACAAGTTAAACTTTCCTAGTTTTCCATGACAGAAAAGTCTATTTTTCAAAGAAAAGGTATGGTTGAGAACAAGAGAAGCTGCTCGCCTCTGATAAATGACAGAACATGATTCCCAGAGTCTGTGGCATTGATCTTTGTGTCTGTCAGATACATGAGGCGTTCTGCGGTAGCAGAACCACAACGCCACAAGCCAATTCTTAATTACAGCCCTCGTGAAGCAGCCCGGCGGGTTCAACGTTACAACCGAATCCACTCCCTGACGTTGGTTCTTGCTCTTTTGGTGGTATCTCCCCCCAAAAAAATCCAAAAGCATGAGCTCATGTGGTGCTCCTCTCAGTCTGGGCCTTCTCAACTCTTGAGGCCACCAAGAAATCCACCACAAATTCTCATTTATTTACATTATAATTTCTAGCACTGTGATGATCAAAAATCATTTGAAAAGAATAATAATCCATTGGAGTGAGATTTTGTCCTCTCTGCTTTTAACTCATCCTGAAGGAGACTTCAGGGGTTTAGGGACAACAGTCATTATTACAATCCAAATCTCCTGTTGGTGAAAAAGTAAAGTGTAAATTTCAAAGATGAATTTGGGCTATTTGTGGTCCCTGAACTAAAGTAATAGTACTACAGGAGTACTTTTACTATAATAATAACAATAGCAGACTAGGAAACAAGAAAAAACCATGAGCCAGTGAAAACCTCTAGACAGTATCAACAAACAAATACATCATATTCAAAATCTTTCAATGAGTTTGGTGAAGTCATACATCACTACTAAATCACCTGGAAGACGTCAACTGGATGAATGTGAGATAAACACATGGAACAAAAGTGGATTTGATTACACAATCAAAAGCCACGATGAAGTAATGAAAGGTAATTTCCACAGTATGAGCAACTATTGTCCTTATCAGAAATGATACATGATGTCACCACAATGAGGCAAGTTTTCCCCTTCTTTTAGTTTTTCAAGCTCAAATTGAAGGCATCAACATGCTCTGGTAAAAAAAAAAAAAAAAGAGGCAGGAACCCCACCTCTTCATCTCCAAATTAAAGAGTGGCTAAAATTCTGTAATGACTTACGAGTATATTAATGTCAGAGGCAGAAAGCCCGACTTGTATAAACTCCCTCCCAATATGGCATTTAAAAGAAGAGAAAGGAAGCCCCTCCAGTGATGCTTCTGCCCGGCTTAGAAAACATGGATCTCGTTTCTTGTAAAATTGATTCCATGTTGAGCGCAAACAAGACAGAAAAGAGAGAAGATGGAAGTCTGCAGTTAAATTTTTTTTTTATAGCCTTCATGTGTGCAGCTATACGTGTGTGGTCAGCAGCACTAATCACCACAATCTGGGGTTCGGTCCAATGTTGCCCTCCACACAGTGAGTACTGCCGGAGATGTGCTCATGC
This sequence comes from Parablennius parvicornis, assembly GCA_900302745.1. Lineage (NCBI taxonomy): Eukaryota > Metazoa > Chordata > Actinopteri > Blenniiformes > Blenniidae > Parablennius > Parablennius parvicornis. The sequence continues at coordinate 45,291 of OMNM01059354.1, read as the reverse complement.
AGTCACACACTTCAAACTCGACAGAGCTTAAACTTAAGCTTTGGGACTAATGCTGGCTTTGAAAAATCACATTGATGAACTCTTGTTGTGGTCAAGTCATTTTTGGATAGGGAACAATACACTCACACACACATACACACATAACTCATCTCCAGATACACAATGACACAAAGCTAAGCTGCAGCATTTGTTGGTAAAAATCAATCACTATCAACTAGTACCATATTTATGTAATCAAGTATGAGATGAGTTCATGTCTTACACTGCAAAAAACCAGCATTCTGAATCAGGAGAACAAGAAATAAAATAGGGAAAAATCTGCTTTATCGCTCAATAGAAGAAGAAAATCTCTGGCTGGTTTCCAGATATATAAATATACATCAATTATTGAATCTCAACCTCTATGGATGTTTTTTTTTTAATATAATTTGTTGGTAAATTTGCTTAATGTCCATGAATGCTCTTGCAGTCACCTTGCCATACAGCAATATATCTTAAAGATATATATTAGTGCATCAAATCCACTAAAAAGGATAAAGTAGTAAATTTCCTTATATAGCACATGATATTGCTTTAATACCCTCAGAGTTTGGGATCTTCCCCCAAAAGCCACTCGGTGATCGAACAGCCAACCTTGGTAATGAAAAACGATCTGCATTACTGAGTCACAGCCGCTCATGAATCAAATCACTAAATGTTTTATAGCTTCATTGTTTTTGGCCTGCACATGACCACAAGCAAAAAAAAAGTCTGCACAGTTCGGGACATAATGATTGTGCAAACTGTACCACAAATTTACTGTAAACAAACTTTGAAAACAATCTGCTCTGACTATAAAGGCTTAGACATAGCAATGTGTCATGTGTCTCCAAGTTTTTAAAAAAGACATGAAAACAAACACTTAAAACAAAATCCTTAAAAGTCCTCTGAGTGAAGTGCTCCAAAACAGCCAGAGAGTAACTTTCAAATTCTGTATTTATAGCGTAACTCAACCTTTGCTGGTGACGTTGTCTCTAATTCAAGTACTGAAAGTTGACTAGAGAAAGCTAATGCCTGTCTTGAGGATGTAGCAAAAGTCATTGCAATGCAAATATAGAAAAAAAGAAAGATATTTGCATGAAGGACTGGAAACATCGTAGAGGAACTATTGAATTAGACAACAGGTTTTCAATACCTTCTCTTTATCACAAAAACAGATGTTCAACAAAATCAAGGCTGAATATTGAAATATTTTTCAGGTATCTGTATTTGAGTAATTATTTTTCAGACATATCTTTACTTTTTACTCTTTACTTTTTACTCTTTACATTTGAACATATATATCTTTGCAATCACCACCTCACATTCTCCAATGGGGAATGTGCTCCTCGTCTGAACTTCTATGATTACGATTCAGGCCTCATTTATGAAGACAATATTTCAAGTGACGACGATGTCAAGGCAACGGCAAACATGCTGAAAACCATGTAGTTTCCATGTTGGGCCACTAGTGACTGCACGCACGCACGCACGCACGCAACAATGAGACAGGTACACAGTCATTCATATGGACAAGACGACCAAATTGGATTGCTATTCCGGGCACCTCTCTATAATTATAAAACTACCCAGGAGTCCCAGAATAATATGCACTGGGAGTCATGACACTCAGGAGGCAAACATCGTTGTTATTGTTTGTTGGAGTGTTTTCAAAGAGCTCCATCTTGGGAGCAGTTTTCCAAAAGCTGCATTTTCAGTGGCTCCAAGCACAGTTGTTGTGTAAATGGTCACCCAAAATAGAAGATACATTTTACATTTTCAAATGAAAACTTTGACATGTAACCTGGGCATAAGTTAATGTTTGTCTTGTTTAAAACAAGCTCAACTTGTAGGATGATATCTGTGCAGAAAAACCCTTAAATCCGTGAGCTTCTAGACTCCACTGCAACAAGCAGGAGACATTGCATGTTTCCTACTTCCCTCATTTTGTTGTTGCTGAGGGATGATAAGGGACATGAATGGCAACACTAAAGTTTTAATGAAATCCTTTTGTTTTGGCTCACAGCGGAATCACCTAATGGATTTTATGGAGTTGTATACAGAGCTCAAAGGCTCACTGGCCTGACCACAGCCAAAAGCAAACAGGATATTGACAATAAGTTAGAATTTTACTCAAGTAATGCAAAAACAGGATATGTGACGCAGGGAGAACAGCTAACAGGGAAAGCTAATCGTGCGTGCAAGCACAAAGAAACAGGAAGACGCCAAATATGAGGGATTCGTCGCATGTTAACATTTAGTTAATAAGTGTTAAACTGCATTAAAAAAATCTGCACATGCAGCAAGAAGAGAGCATTTCAACGGATTTAAGTTAAAACCATGTGTTTGCAAACATAGGTACATTCTGGGTTGAGGGAAGAATATTTACTTCACTATGTGTTATATGGTATATGTCTTAGTACAGGTTCAGTTATTGAAATGTTGAGCATTTCTACAGTTACTGTTTGCTTCTTTATTCACTTATTTCCTTTGGTGAGGTAGAGGAATCTGCGAACAATGAGAAATCATGATAACAACGGCTTAAAACAAACCTCTTCTGTTTGGCCTGTAAGAAAAAAAGCTTTATAAAAACTTGTATTCAAAAATTCCCTTGTCATTATGATGTCTTAAATATTCTTTTAGTTGTAAATTCAGTTTTGTGGTTTTTAACGTCTGTTTTGTTTTGCTTAGCCATCATAATAATCTATCTCAATGTTTCTGCCTTTTAAAATTAGGATTTCATGGTCATGTCATCAGCTTTAAATGGCCTTTGTCATTCTAATATTATTAATTGTGTGTTTTCGGTTCTTTTGCTGAAACAATTTTGTTTCTACAAAATTGTTTAGGATTTGTCATTTAAATGTTTTCATAATGTCTCAAATTGTGAATGAAGTATATTTCAAATTGGAATGAGCTCTATGTGCAAGGCTAATTCAATGAAGTTGTATTGATTATCTTGCTGATTGGACAGTAGGTAACATCTGGAGTAGATGTCTTGGCTGGAAAAAAATATTTTGTGCACAATTGCAGTCAACATTGTCTGAAAAAGTCCTTGACTATAAGTAAAAATATGTTATTTAAAAAAAAATACCTGGATAACAGTAACATTTTAGTGCATCAGTTACATTTTAACTGCATACTATTATGTTTCTGTATGAAATATCATTGTTTTCACACAACAAAGTGTGTAAAATGAGATTATTGCAGTTTGTTTTTGTAAATAAATGAAGACATATAGCACGTTTAAAGAATAATCTTATTGAATACAAAAAGATGGTCAAAAGGTTTGAATACTGATTCAAAATCACTATATTTTCAGCAGTGATTTATGATTTTAAAAGTAGATTATTTGGTGTAAACTGAGGTTTTGTATCAGAGAAGTTCCATACTAGAAGTATAACTCCCCCGAATTACTGCTTAGTTATGATAATGTGAGTATTTCACAGTGCTTTTCATTTTCATGCTCATTTTTTAATATATGAAAGAGTCACAAAAGTGTAATTATATCAGAGTTCAGAATGGAATGAAAACAACTGAAATATAAGGTTTAACTGTCACAAGTGAAACTAGAAGCAGACATTGAAACAGGAAAAAGTGAAAGTCCTCCACAAAGCTTTGGAACAATAAAAGGAGTTCGTTATGCAGGGAGATGTGTTCAGAGCATAACCGTGCATGCATAATTGAGGAGGAGCGCTGCACAGACTGATGCCAAATCATTAAAAAAAAAAAAAAAAAAAAATCACCAATTGCATCAGCCTGAACTACCAAAAGTCCCCTGGAAACAAAAATAAACCTTCACACACCATCAAATTTCTGCTTCGTGTCATGCATTGCATCACATTAATCATCTCATTTCTGTCATACAAATGAAGTTTCCCCCCACCAGCTTTTATGAATGTAAAACCCGTCGCAATGCAAGCTCCATCTGATTAAAACATGTCAGTTAACACGTCCAGAGGAAACTACGGAGGGATTTCTTGGGGTGTTTTCTTTCGGAAAGTATTAGTCTTTATGGGGCAATTATCACCTGAAGGAGTCGGCGGAGGCAGGGGGCCTGTCAGACTAATAATGATAACCATTAACAGTGTTTATTTTCCAGCATCACCAGGCATTTACTGCCCGAACCGGTCCACAACACAAGGGAAACTTTATTTACTGCCAGTCATAAATATGCTAATAATAAACTTTTGAGTTTTATTTTCAAATTATAGAAATCTTTTGCACTAATGAGCTCTGCAACAAGTGGAAAAAACAACTGGACATTTTTCTACCTTTTTTTTATTATCTCTGGCCATACAATCACCGTTTGAGGAAGTATTAATAAACAATGAGTTTAGTTCCAGATTTTTTTTTTATTCTTCATACTGTATAACCTCAGTGTTTTGCCCCTTGTTGCCGTCTCCCTAAATAAACTCATAAAACATGTCTTCCATACGGTTTCGAGACTGTGGCACTTCAGGCCCTTGAGGACCAGTTAAACGTACGAGCTATAAAAAATTGCATTTGCCTTTCAAATGAGGGCCAGTGTAAGCAGTTGTGCACAAAACAAGTATATTAACTAACAGTAGGTGACACTGGATGTTTGGACTTACAGTTTCCATAAAGGAAGGCATAGTGAATTATACCTAAACTGTTTTACTTTTTGTCAAATTCTGTTAATTTCATATATATTTTAATGTATTTTTTAATGTTTTAGAAGTTTTTACATTAAAAAAAAAGTCAAATAAACTGATTCAGGATATTGTTTGACCCTGCATATTTAAGTTAATGGTGTGTTCATTAATTTTTTAGATGCAGTTGGCATTCGAGTCATTTGGAGCAGGGGTGTCAAACACATTTTAGTTCAGGGCCCAATTTAATCTTGAGTGGACCAGGAAAACAGTAAAACAGTACCATAATAAGCTATGAATTTGAACTTTAAAGTCTTTCTTTGTGAGAAAATGTCAAAATTTTCAGAAAAATATACAAATACTGTCAAATGGTAAGAATCTCATCATGAACGCAGTCTTAAGGTTGTTTTCTGATGCAATATACAGTGAATTGTCCATAAAACAAGATCCAGCGTCTTCATTTAGATCTTGATACCGTTCTTGGCCTGGATGACATCTTCAGCTGACGTCAGATGTTCAACAACAAACAAAAACTGGGGCTGGAATTAATAATTTTTTATCCTGATATCAATAAAATTCTTGCTGTTGGCCATGGCCATGCGTCAGCTTATCACTTAGCCCATTTTTAGACCCCCCTTCCCGACTACTGGTTCGGGTTCCTTAAAAGTCTGCTCCCAGTTAGTCTGGAGCCTCTCTGCATCTGCTCCCCACACGGAGTAATGCCTCGGCTCCAAACCCCTTTCTTTCTTTCATTTTTTCAAATATGCTGTTAAAAGCCTTGTCTAACACTTAGATTGGGCAATTATAAAAAGGTATTGGCTTTTTTGGTGGGTAATTATACAAAGGTACCGGCGTCCTGGCTGAGCTCTTTATTAACAGCATGTGAGTGTCTGAGTCTGGTGTGTGCCGCATGAGGCCACTATAGATTTCTTCCCTGGAGCATGTGAAATTTATCACGCAATCCTCCCATTTGACAAAAACTCTCCTCTCGCTCCTGTAACCCCAGTAAATGTTTACATCTATTGTACCAAGCATCAGCCCCAGTTGCCATGCAGCGAGGTATTATTTTCAATTGCTCCTTTCACATGGTGCACAAAGCGCCCTGAGAGATAAGCAAAGTGATACAGGGAAATTTCTAATTGGCGTATCACTTGTTAAGCACCATCGACTGTTGTGTACGCTGAAATGGCCGCATAAAGAAGGAGCAGTTTTGCTGGGGGTCCAGTTCTGCAAATAAGAAGCTTTAGGTGGTTTTCGCTGACTCTTAGACAATAGGGGTTGAGGTGGAGGGAGTGACATGGAAATTGATGGCTGTAAAGTGATCTTAATTGTCGGGTGATGGATGCAGGGAGGATACTTACAGAGCCCGACACTTGAGATAAGGCCTCGCATTCCTGCAGCCGTCCCGCCAGTGTGTCCACCCCGGGCAATGGGGCTGCTTCAGACAATACAAACAGACATAGGAGAGGCATGTGACACCACAAATCAAGGAATATTCTAAGTTTTGGTGTTTTTTTTCCCCTCAACTTACAGGAGATGTCAGGAACGGCTTGTTCAGATATGCGAGTCCTGTGCTCCTCTTCAGATCTGCTGTCTGATAGAGTGTCCCCCTGCAACCTGGAAACACAAACAACACACAAGACACAACTGTACACACTGGCAAGGACGTTTGCAATAATCTTTCTATTCTTTTTTTTTTTTTTTTTTATTCAGTCACAACATTGCGTTGTACATTTGGAAGTTGAATCTTTAATAACACAAAGACCAGCAGGTCTGTCAGAGGTGACGAGAACTGTTTTCTAATCTCTTTTTTGTTGTTGTTGTTGAATCTAGAATGGAATGAAATAAGGTTCAGTTACAAGGACATGAGCCTCGTCATCAGTTTCTCACGTAGTTCTATCTGACGTGTTTTTACACGTGTCATTGTGAAGTGTGGTGCAACAGGGTAGGTTGCAAAGATGATACTGGTACTCTGGTGGGGATTAGAGATGCGTGCACGGGCAATATTAGTCATTTAGGCAAATGTGTGTTTAATACATGAACAAAGCTGTTTAGGCATTCATGTAGCTGCCCGCCACCAGCCAGGGCTTCAGAGTCATCACACAGCAGTCCTGCAAAACCAGTGCGGTTTGGCAGTGTTCTAATTTAGAAAATGAAAACAAAGTAGCATGTAGACTATGCCAGAAATTTTTTTTTTTTTTTAACCAAAAAAAAAACTTTTCCACAGCAATGCACAACCACATTTAACTTGTGCATTTTAAGGAGTGATGCTGCTAGCGAGTGCTAATCAAACTCGGACTAATTTGATGTCATATACCAAAAGACGCTATGATCCAGTTGATTCTAAGAGGTACAACAGCTCATCAATGCAGTGACCTTGCAAGATCCCATTTCACTTAACTTTGCTAAAGATAAAGTGAAGGAAAATGTTTAAGAGCCAGAGCCAAACCTGGATCTCAAGACATTTTCATAGATTGTCCACCCACTTCATCACCGTGCGTCAAAGGTTTTATAGAAAGTGGGTTTAATTGCTCTGTGAAACAAGGCTGTAAAACAGCCAAAAAAAAAAAGAAAAAAAAAAACATGCAGGAAATGTCAATGTGTGCAATGCTTTTAATAAAACAGGAAGCTGCACAAAAGGATAGACTCCAATGATTTGGCAGGCGTCAGGTAGTACAAGGGTAAACACTCCGTAGCCATGTGAACATGGTAATCCCCATATCATCATGCTCAATAATAATGGAAAAAATGACACTCCTTACGGTGTTTATTTTGCACCAGAAGTAGGTGTGAACATTAAACGAACTAGAAGTTATTAAATCTACATTTTGGTCCACAACAGATGCAAACAAACAGGTGCCTGAATCTATGACGTAAAACCCATGCGATGCAACTCCAGGCACAGAGTTGCATGTATAGAAAGAAACACAGATTCTGTTTCCACTTAAATCATCTAGTTACTGTAACTCATAATGTCGTCAAGGCCCCGGAGAGTTTTCCTTGTTTTTCACATATCAGAAATCTGAAGTTTTTTTTTTAACAAAAAGGCTCCTTTAGCATGTACTTGGTATTTATATCCTCAATGGAAACACAATGTGGTTGGTGCATTACTACAACAGTGACAAAAATATGTATGAATGCAAACTGCAGTACGTTAGCCCACACTAATACCTTTTTAATGTAAAATCAGAGCATTGCTACTCGACACATATACTAGAGTACCTGCACAGGAACTGCATAGCTTCACTCTTTCTCTAATAACAATCCAGGGGCTGTTAATTCCAAACCCTGATTTTGATTTTTCTAAAGCTGTCTATTTGGACAGAGATCGAAGAAGGTTGAAGAGATTTGGCTGTTGGTTTAAGGTGCTGAGAGCTTTAACTTTTCTTTGGATTTTAATTATACTGTAGAAGAAATGCAAACACTGAGACGATTAAGTTGTTACAAATGGCTAATGACTGCATCTAGAATCTTTTATGTTATAATTCAAGCGCTTTAATGCTTTAAATGTGTAGAATTAACCAATCCTTTTACACAATGCGGTAATGACAGTGAACTGTGAGTTTGGACTGCTGCATGCTATTTCCACATCGTCAGTGCAGAGGAAAGAAAGCAATCTCTCTGCTTTAATAGAACAACTGCATTCTCAGCCATAGGGCCTCTTACGTCTACCTCTGCAATGAGGGTAAATGCAGAACACGGCTTTTAAAGTGTATTCTATTTCTTTTCTCCTTTGTACATCCCTCTCCCTGCCCCCCCCCCTTGCTCTTTAATAGTCTTTATAAGACCATTAAGCGTACCCAAGATGGCTATCACAAGGCCTTCCTATCCTCTGAACAAAAGCTCCTCATAACCGCAAGACTTCACCGCTATTCCCCAAGTGCATTCCTGATACGAAAGCAATTAATTTAATGAGAACTACAAGCCCAAAAGAAGTTTGTGAAGATCTAGCCATTTGGTGAGACTGCACTGCCAGGGCCTCCGGAGTGTGCCCAGTGTCTAGGATGGGTTTTGCATCACGGGAGGTTTTGTGGCGCGAGCACGCGGCCATCAAGATGAACCGATCGGCTGAACCGGGCAGGCGGATGAAATGGCACCGTGACCACAGCTGTAGCCCAAAAAGACAGACGGAAGGCCACAACACACAGGCCACACAGCACTTTGCACTTCAACCAACCGGGGAAAGAGCCAGAGGAAGCGGTATGTTTCCTCAGCTGCCAGGACTGATTTAAAACCGTGCAGGCTGACAGGCTGTGTGGACAAAATGGGAGTAAAAGGACAGTGGCTGGAGAGAGTTGGTATCAGTTTGGATATGAGGCCAGATGGTGCTTGAATTTTATCTTAAGGGTGTGATTGGCTGGATGGGTGGGAGGGATTTACATACACTTCATTTACTCCCTCTATTTCAGGAGTGTCAAACACAATCTAGTTCAGGAAAATAGTGCCAAACTAACTTTAAAGTTTTTTTTGTTGTTGTGGCATAGAGTATACGTGAGGAAAATATCTAAATCTTTTCACAAAACCAAACAATTACTACTGAAAAATTCCTTAATCTCCACAAAATGCCAAATTTAATTAAATCTTCTGGTGCAAAAATACAGTGAACTGTCCAAAAAAACTTTTCTATAACTGTTGCATTATGGATGTTTTTGCAAACTAACCCTGACAGCACGGCTTTGAGGCTAATGAGTTAATGAGGTAGCTAGCTTGTGACCACTTCTCTTAAGAAGTTAGATTTTTCTACAATGTTTTCTTTGAAATTTTGACAATTTGCTTGGCGGTTTGGCGGCTGGATTGGAGCTTCTTGCAGGCCGGTTTTGGCCCACCGGCCTTATGTTTGATGCCCCTGCTCCATCTGCCTGTTTATTACTACAGAAGGAAGGAATAAAATGTATCTACTATACAGAGTTATTTTACAAACCACATCAAATGAATATTAAAACATTTTAAAAGCAGGCTTGAGAGTGACATTTAAATGAACTGCAGCTCATACTGAGCAGTGAATTCTGGATTTGAAAAGAGATATCGCTCTTAACTGTTGAATCATAGGCAATGAACATTATCTCTTGCGGGACTTTGGTATACTCCTGAAACATTTATCATGATATTACATATTATTTTGTTTGCATTGCATCATTGAAGTTACCTTGGGCTTTAACAAAATCTCCATTACTTTTTATGCTCTGTTAGACATCAGCGCTGCCTGCTTTTATCAGTAAATGAACCACATTTTTCCAGTTTGATATTAGTGTGTTTTTGTTATATATTTAATACATTTTTCTTCTCTGAAACAGGAGCTACTCAAAAGAAAATGCGGTAGCCTTCAGGGCCGCTTCTTGTCATTAATAAAACAGCACAGGGTTGCCGCCTTCACGCTGTAGGTGTTTAAGTACGCCTCACCTTGTCTTGGCTTCGAGCGGCACTCGGCAGAGCTAAGTGGTTCGTTCTCATTTGCTTTGGCAGCCAGATGAAGTGAGGACACTGTCACAAGAGTTTGTGCAAAGACCAATGCACCAAAAAAATTTCGGATCTCGCTGACGTGTGGGAGCTCACAGGTGGACATAAGGAGCTGAATTCTAATGTGTTTGCCTGAGGGGTGACGAGTATGTGAGGAATGCTTGTCCAACTCGGGGCCAGTGTTCACGGTCCAATGTTGAGGAAAGCAGCCTTGTACTATCTTTGTGAGACTTATGTAATACTGCAGAAATCCACTCAGTTTCACAACAGCATGTTTAAGTCTTCATGCTCATTGTGAGGTCAACCGTAAACAAAAGCACTGTCTGCTGTTGTGAAGCACACAGCGGTGGCTCGTTTCTGACGATAACTTTAACGATTGGCCTCACACTGAGTCATGCGAGGGTGTTACCGGGAATTCCAGCATGTACGCTGCATGAAATCCATGTCAGAGTCGCCCCCTCTTAAAAACCCCACCATGACTTCTCCCTCTGACATCTTCCCTCCATGCAGATGCATGTGAGCATGAATAGATGTGTTTATGCAGATCTAGTTATTGTAGACCATGTTTTCACTTTTTAAGTGTCCTTGACCGGCATATGAGCAGTCAAATAAAACTTTGTGTACATGATGCTTGTTATTTTTCCAGCTTCATGCTTGGGGCGTACCTGAGGAAGAGCAGCAGGAACAGTGGCTTATAAAACTATGTAACATACTGCTTGTTGTTAAAAGATTTATTCCGATTGAGTTATGAATTATGGCTTTTCCCTCTACAGTATCTATCATGAGTCCCTTTGGGAAAACAATTTGCCCATTGTGGTTTTTTTTTGTGTGTGCGGATCTATGATTATCTGTGTCCCTGTACACAATCTTTTTCGCAGCCCAAATTTAAGAAATCCGTGTTTTTCCCAACAGCACCAACGACAACCCATGCGTGTAACACTTTTCCAGTTTACGGATCTGTTTATGGCCCGTACACGACACAAAAATTACGATGAGAGACCACGAGTCAATCGGCAATAAAACTCAGAAAGGATTTCGTGGTCAAGTTAAAAAGGACGAAGCAAGAATTTGGCCTGAACCAAAATGAGAGCGGAGGACCGAAAGGCAGAACAGATGTTTGATGAAAAACCTCATCGGCAAGGCCAGAAAATGACTCCAGATACAGATGCTGCTTTGCTCCGCCGCTGATGCAAGGAGGGGACAAAAGAGTGCAAACAATTTGCTTTAAAACATCCAGCCGATAGACTGCCAACCAAAATCCAGAGATATCATTCATCCCCCTGCAGAACCTCTGACAACATCCCGCAGCCTGTGTGTGCAATGAAACTGATAAGCCGCGTGAATGAAAGAAGAGTCGGAAACAAACAAATTCCAAACCCCAAACAGCGGAGGCCGCGCAGGCAGATGTGAAGCTGGCGTCTCATCAAGACTCTACCCGTTTTATCTGAGACTGGCATCAGGGAAGAGCTCTGCCCACACCTGCCTCTAGTATCGCACTGAAAACTCAGATATCCAAGCGCAAGACCCATGCTGCAGATCAGGAGAGGAAACAGGAAACGTGTCAGAAGAGGAAAAACTGTGATCAAGCCAGAACGGGTGATAATGGAGAAGATTATCCGAGCTGAGGCTGATTTGTAAAAACAAGCAACACTGAAATGGAGTTAAGATACAATGTTATTGACTGTGCTGTCTGATACGACTGGGGAGAAAAAGTAGGAGTGGAGGGTGTGATGTGAGCAACAAAGGGTCATGACCCCGAGCCAACATGTGGTTGCATGTTGAAAAGGGAACACAAGGGTTGAGAGTGATGGCCACGACTTAACTGGAGAGAATCTCCAAAAATTCTTTCTATTGGATTCTTGCAAGAAGTTTTATGTCTGTGAACGCCCTCAAGCTACAAAGATACACAACATAATGATATGAGCTGTGTCCTAATCAGATGCAGTTACCATAGCATGGCCCCAAATCACTGCGACTACACCTGCATTCAACATTTTTTTTTTTTTTTTGGAAAGATGAAGAATACAGCTGTGAGACTGGCAAGAAAGTAACAGCAAATATATCATTAAATCTTCTGCTGATAAAAACATACTTGGGCCAGATTGGAGAAGGAGGAGCTATTTACCTGGCACACCGAGAGCAGATGTTGAGTGTAACCTTGGCCTGCGGTTCAGGTTGGTAGGAGCTGCGTCCCTGGCTGAACTTGCTGCCGGACGGAGCGAGTCCAGTCACACCCTCCATCCGCAGGTCATCCAGGTCCTCTGAGGGCAGAGGGAAAAGACGGATATGGAGGGGAGACAAAAGACCGAAAGGACGGCAATTAATCATACTTGGTTTCTCCCTTGTCTAGATGACACCCAGCGATGACAGTCAGCAAAACCTAAAAGGCCCATGACAGTAAATATACATTCTCTTGGCTCATTGGTGTGTTTCCAACCAACATCTGAAAAAAAAAAAAAAGTTTTGAACAGCACGTCATCACCAGAAAACTCTTTGTTATGTAGAGTGGAGTCGGAGGGCTGATGACAGCACTGCCTCATGGCAGCGAGAAAACAGGAAAGGGTACGCTAACAAGGCAAGGATGAAGGGGATGCAGAACAATGTTGACGGCACACACAAAAAAAAAATTAGCTGTAAGACGGAGAGCAGAAAAAGCTGGACTTCGTCTGATCTCAAACTGTGTTCTCCAGAGCAAAGAGTTGCGGAGTACACATAGAAAAAACCAAAAAAAGAAGCCTCTTTCCTCCGACTCTTAAAGAAGTCCACATGTTTCACACACGCCACGGCTGCTTATACCCAACTTTGTTTTTCTCTTCTGGTATTTGAACTCGTGCACAGAAACGTAGCGTTAACAGGTGCAGAGGAATTTTTTCTTTCCTTTTTTTCTCTCCTTTAAACACATTTCATACGTTTTATTTTAGTCTGCAATCATTTTATTGTTCCAGCTCAAACATACAGCTGCTCCTTATGAGCCGTCCACGTGGAGTAACTCAACGTTTGGCAGTTGGATTTCATTCCACCTTGAGAGGGATCGTCAGCTATCTCGTAAGACCGAATCCTCATCAGAAACACAAACAGCATGAGACACTTCTCTACACGCACAGTGTGAAGTCACTGCAATCAGGAGAGTTACCAGAGAGGATTTGGTAAAGTGGAATGAAACCAACAGCCAAAACACAGACTTGTAACAGCTCATTAATACAACCCAGGATCAAAAGGGGAATTCTGAAAGAGCCAGACCATTCTGGTTTTGAACACATCCTCATGAGATAAAGCAGTTACAATTTTTTTCCATGACAATGAAAAGTGAGTGGGTGTTTTTGGCAGCTTGTTTGGTTAAGTGAACTGGTCAAGTTTTATAAATGTTAAAGCAACATTTTGAATGGTCACCATTAAAAATATTTGTTCCATTTTTCAAAAGAACAAAAAAATATAAGAGCTTTTACAATTACACAAAAAAAAAAGAAAAGAAAAAGGAGGCGGACTGGGGTCGCCTTCAGTGCATTCTGACTGCCATTGTTTTACACTCTTGTGCTCCTCGCAAAGTACGTGCTTGACACGCTGTGTGTGCGTGTGGGGGGATTTAAGACCAGCATTGATACTTTACTTTTTGGGATCACGTTACCTGGCCCCTGGTTTGAGGGTGAAAAAAACGGGCCTCACACCTTGAAAGAGGAGAACGCATGACTAATCACCTGGATTAGATTGGATGACACTTGCTCATGAGAACTCTTTCCCTCCATCTATCAGCGTGGCGCGCAGCCAGAAATTCTCATCTGTCTCCCGTCTCCTTTGGGTCACAGGGTATCATCCTGACACCACTGCATCATGCACCGTCTAATCTGTGAAGATATCCTGACGTTTGCTGTAATACAACACCCTGCATATGCAATAATTACAATGATAGACAAAACGGAGAATGAAATCTCCTAAAAATAATACATGATCTTTTCAAAAAACATTCATTGTGCGCATGCAGATGATGAATTTTACTCACATTAAACTAAGGTTTTATGACATTTTCAGCTCTTGCTGAAATTACAATAAGATTTATAGTCTTGTGTTGCAATAACCTTTGAATTAATGTGTCAGGATGGGTGGTTTGGTTAAATGATAAATCATGACTATAATGAACCTGAACCTATTCATTAAACATAATCAACCACAATAACCCCGTCCTTTACATAGAGAAGCCTCCACAGAGAATCACCCTCTATCACCATCCATTTTGTCGTCAAAGCTGATTAGAAAATGTTGGCATGCTAAACTAAAACATGAACATTACTGAATTAATTTAGCTCAACAAGGAGTCAAAGTACAAACAAAACCAGCTCGACATGACATAACATGTAATCAGTCATTTAAAGTACCCGTGCAAATATGCAAAGATTTAATTGAAGTCAAATATAACTACAACTTCTTTTAACCGCAACTGTAAAACTAACCACAACCTAACCCTAAAACATATCTCCTTAAATAAATTATTGAATTCTTTCATGGTGATCTCCACTTTTGTGCCTATAGTAACAGGCGACCTGATGGGAAACAGTGTAATCAGATTATTCTCTCACACACGTACACACTCATACAACCTCAACTTTGACCTTAGATTAAGCTGAAAAAATTCATTCATTAAAAAGAAACAGAAAAAAAATCAATAGGACTTTATGTTGCATTCAGAATAATTAGTTCCTATAATGTACTACATTTAAAAACAGCAGGGACTGTAGCCCTTTTTTTTCGATGATTAAATAATCTTTCCAAGTAAATTTATACA
>OMNM01059354.1:16378-30394 GCA_900302745.1 Parablennius parvicornis | reverse complement strand
ATACACACACACACACACACCCACACACACACACACACACACACACACACACACACACACACACATATATGTATACATACACATATAGGCAAAGTCTTTTGACATCATTGAGATTAACATGCTGCCTGAATCCAGGAGTCCAGGAGTGTAGCTTTAATGCTTTGAAAGAGACGTACTGGCACATTCCAGCAATACCCTTAAGCAGGGCAATATTAAATGTCCCATTCATCATGGAATGCATTGGAGAGGTGGGGACAGAGAGAGCCACCAGCAATCTGGGCAATTTTCTGGCCGTGGGAACAGCTCGATTGAGGGCCTCCTCTCTTTCCCCATTTTCTCCTCATCCATTCCCACTCCTCTTTCTCCTAACTATTATCCCTTCTCTTGCCAGCTGACTAATGTGGCATGCCAGATTTTCTTTGGGTCATAGCCGCTGATACAAATCACTACTTGACATTTGGAAACATTCACTTGTGAAACTGCAGCTTTTCATGAAATACCAAAAGAATAACAGCAACCGCTTGTGACCCTGAACCAAAAGGACATGACCTCCGTGCACACAGCTGCTTGTCACTTCAACTCCTCCTTTGTCTTTCTCAGAGTTGCTCACGATAATATGACACAGTCATGGAGAGAAGGAGAAGAAAGCTAATCGCACATGTCTCTGAGGTAAACAAAGGCTTTTGTGTGGAGTGCATCCCACAGATTACATTGTGAAAAATGAAATGTAATGTAGAAGAAGCTGAAACACTTAGAAAGATGTCAGTGGTGTTTTTCCTGTGGTGGGAATTGCAGTTGTTTTAGTATTTCCTCTTGTCAGCATCACCTTCGTTCTGACAGGAGAGAGGAGCAGTGCTGCCAACAGTATCAAGTGATACAGATCCAAATGAAGACAAATGCAATGGAGACGCCGCCACGGTTTACGTGCACGCTTGTGAATGAAGATAAATGCAACACTGAAGCAGATGGCACGCCACTTAAAGGCCCCATAAAATCTGGATTTTATCTTGTGTTTACAGGGGAAGTATTTGTTTATCTCTTAATCTGTGCCAGATTTTTAAGAGCAATTTCACAATTGTTCTTTTACTATCACTCTAAAAGGGAGACAAATGTCTGATGAGTCACCTTGCTCTAAAAGAGGGTTTATTAATCTCGGATCCAAAAGAGAGGCCGAGCTGAATTTGTAAGCCCCTCCTCTTTAGTGGCGATGTCTCCACTCCACCAACAGGTTTGGATAAGTGTCCAAACTGTGCCAAAGCAAAGTAATGCACATTACTCCTGTGTCTTATTTCTTCAGCTCTTGTTAAGAATGATCCAAACTGAACGGTGATGTGGTCTTACACTGCAGTTGAGCAGAGAAAATGGCCGCATCTACAAGTCGGAGTCACTTCTGAGGAACATGTAAAGCACTTCGTGATACACTAATGTATGAAACGTGCTGTATAAATACAATATTATTTAATTTTGATTGGTGCAATGTCAATTTACCTGTTTTTGTTATTACTAATTCTCAATTTGTAGTTGTTGCCATTTTTGCTCCTGGCTACGAAACAAGTTGCCCTTTGGGGCTCATAAAAATATGCAGGATCTCTGGACATTCTCAGAAGGGAGAGCCAGCTGACAGATTTCTGTTTTGACAAAACCATGCAACCGAATGTGTACGGAGGGTTAAAGTGATGAAAGCATGTCTCATGGGATGGGCGTTCAGGCTTAACATGACAAACCTCAAACAGTCAATCAATCAAACTGTATTTGCATAGCACTCTAAATAAAGAGTGCAAAACAAAGTGCTTTTCACAAAATAATAAAATAATCCCTGCGCAGTAAAACCATAAAACCTCCAAACACATATGCAGATGAACAAACAAATCCTTTTACATGCCCATTAAATAATTAGTCCTGAGTATGAGTTTCTTAGTTTGTGTTCGTAAATGTGAATAGAGTTGCTAGTTTCCAGACAAACATTTAAACTTGTTTAAATCAGCAGGGTTGTCCAAAATACATCAGTTCAGTAAAACTTTGTAGCACTTTCCTTACTGAGACTGCAATATTGCTATTCTTTTAATAATATTCAAATGTGCCTGTTTTGAAGACTTTCCATACAAAGACAGCAAATTCAAATTTCTACCTCATTAAATCACCACATATAGCCTTGGAGAAAAGTTTCTAACCCCTTTCTACAATCCCTGATTTGCCAAGTCATTACAGTGAAGCCAACCGTCGGTGAATGAAACCACACTCATGAACATGTAGAGGCGGGGGCCTTCGAAATGAAAGCAACAGACAGCTTCTATGGTCTGTTCTGGATTATAGAAACGGTCTTATTGAGATTTTCTTCGACATGTGCAAATTTTGTTTTAACAACTTCAGAACAGGCAAAGCCTCAGTCAGTGGCGCCAACTTGGCAAATTCTTTGACAAATCTGATGACGGTCCAAACCTTCTCAGTGACTTTATTTGTCGAAAGCGACCAGCGACAAATCCAGCTACTTCTGGTGTCGGAGGAGACTCTTTTGGACTCCTTTTGCAGATTCTACATGTATCGGTCTGTGAGTGCTGCCCTTCATGAGCTGAGGGCGATGTCGTGAGCCCCTTCCTTCAAACGGAAGCACTTACAACACAGTAGTGGAGGCAGAGTTACAGCAGAGAGGAGACCCACAACAACTCATGGACCAAAACTGCCACTGGTTACTCTGGTTACATTTATCCCAGCTCGGGGTGTAAATGTAAATGTTATTTTGATATTGGAGGCTCATTTCAAAGGCAAAACTAATCAAGAATCGACAAAAGAAAGTTTATTTGCATTTCCAAACTTAGGCCCGGCTTACATGACAACATTTTGAAGTGAAAATGGAAAACTCATGCTGTATTTTGGGGTCTGTTTACACAAAAACGGTGTTCGAGCCACTGAAAGTGGATCTTTTGGAAAATAGCTCCCTTGGTGGATGTTTGTGAAAATGCTCCGACTTCAACTCCATGGAGACAGCAACTTTCAAATCAGCCCATAGTTGCTTTCCTCACTAACACTGGGCTCAGACCATCCCTGTGATCTCTGAGACCATCCCAGGGTGACACCAGACCCCAGGTTGGGAATACCTGGTTTAGATGGTGTTAATCCAAAAACCTACGTTAACATAAAATATTGGACAAACACAATTCTCTTTTCACATGCAAATACCTGATTGCATGCTAACGTAGCACATCAGTAAATTGTTTGGGGCTTTTCTTCAATACACGCTCACTTACCACACTCATAATAGAGCCCGGCACACCTCCCACACAATACCACCATGATAAGTTTACAGTGCGACTCCCGTGAGACCAGTTTACCCTGAGACCATGACAGCCTCTGAGGCCTCCGTCTAGACACAACAAACGTCTGTCCACACTCGCCCGTTTGTCAGCGCCTCACATTTTCACTCCCTGGGCACTGGGGCAGCCATCCGTGCCCCCCTCCCCCCATCCCTTCTTCCTAACCCGTCTGATGATGAGACGTGACAGATAAATATAATGAGTCTGAACATTGTGGGAGAAGGTGTGTGAGAAGAGAAATGGAAACTATTCAAGCGATGCAATCCCAACAAAAGGCATGAGTGATGAGGAATTCCACTCTGCAATCACTCACTCACTGAAAGCCAGAGAGGAGAGGAGCAGAGTGCACAGTTTGTATTAGTGCGCTCTTCTTCTTTCCAAGTTTCCATGTAAATTAATGTTGTTTAGATAGCGACGGACTGACGGGTCGTTCCTGCTCTTTGCGGGGCTGAAGTGCAGGGCTACACTGGTAGTTATTCACAAATAACTTAATATGCACCTTCCGAGATGATGCGCTGACAGACGTATGTGCTGGTTACATGTGAAGCACTACCCCACACGTGGAGGAGAGAGGGGGTGGGGGTGGGACGCACGTACACACTTCATCATCCACCACATCAAACCCGTGGCATGTCATCAAGTGCTGTGAGTTATTGTGTCTTGTGTAAGTGAAATAATTGAATTTTCCATTCTTTCATGGGCAGTGACGACGTCTGACCGCAAAACACTGGGCTCTAATTAATAGTTTGTACGAGACGGATGCTTCAAAAGCAGCGCTTGGGCGCACGCAGGGACCCATATGTGCGAGCGGCCCACTCAGACGCATAGATAAAAGGGCACACGGCAACACTTGCACTGACACTTGCAGACCTCACACTTCTGCTGCCCTCACACACACACACGTAGCATTTGTGTCTGATTAAGCCTCCCAGCACAATGCCTCTGCTCGGCGGCTAGTCGTCGCACAGACATCTTTGATGTACTCTGCGACAGAGGCACATTTGTTTAGCTTTGTAATAAAAACAATATTCCAAGTTATATTTCATAATTACGTCTGGGTTTTCAATGGCACCCTCCCCTTCTCCTTTCCAGCCCTAAAAATATGCCTGTTAGGCTCCAAGCCCTCACGGCTCCGAAGCACAGCCGTTAAAAAGCCTGATCAGAATCAGATGCAGGGTAACATCACGGCTCTGATGCCTGTGGAAAGTCTTATCACAGACCTCGGTGCAAACCGCCTCCCGACCACAAATATCACCCAGATTAAGAGGCCGCTGTAGACACAGCATGGATGCATGTACTGACGCATTACAGTGATCTTCCTTGGATAAACAGTCTTCACTGGTCTCTCATTACGACAATTTCAAAATGAACTTCAATGAGCTGCAAAAATTTCATACTTGATCTTCAAAAAAAAAAAAAAAAATCTCGAACATTTGCCAGGCAGAATCAAGGTTTAAAGGAACAATGTAATTCAATGATTAAAAATATAACACGGATCTATCAACGAGTAACATGCCTGTGCAAGAAGCACTTTGATGGAAGCTGTGGTGCAAGAACTATTAAAAGAAAAAACAAACACGACTGAGGGAGTGATGTGGTAGGTAGCACTAAACCAGCAAATCATTACTCTGGATTCTTTTGGAGATCAATGTTTCCCTGCTTGTTTGAGATAAATGGTTGGATACAGCAGCACATTCCTCACATGACTTCCCACAGACATGCAGTTTGTGCTCGGTCATACACTGTGACTACGCAGTCATCAAGTTCACAACCCACAGTCCTCTCTATCTCCCAAATCTGGATCTTTAACCAGAAAACACTGATGTCTTAAACTAGAATAACAAAACGCATTCATTCACACGCGTCCTGTTATCTGCTGCTGCCGATAACATCTGCAGATGGCATAACTTCTGAGGCTATCTACCACATTTTGCTCATGTCTGGCTGCAGGAGTCACAATACAGCACGACTGTATCCATTCGGCTTTCCTCCGTGTAAATAATCTCACGCAGTCCATCTAAAGCACACACACAGACACACACACACACACACACACACAGATTGGATGCGTACACTGGCTGGTATTAGGCCACGCATAATGACTGCCTCTGGATTTATGGTATGATCACAGCAGTCTACTGGCCTATTGGTAATTGCTTCCAGTAATACCACTGTAATACCGCAGCAATTTGCCTCTCGATTAACGTATCCATCTGCACCGTGGAGACTTTTACAGGCGTCAAATTGGGCGCAGTTACACTTTTACTGGGGGACATTCTTTTCACCGTCGGGCCGGCGAAACCTTCAGAGGTGAACCCAGCCCTTTCAAGCCTCGGCGCCCAGTGAAAGATTTAGTGTTGAAGCTACTTACAGCACTGACATGCATGTTCTTATCCGGCTCCGCTCTCGCTGCACCGTGATGTTATTGCTTTGTTTTTGGCGGTTTACGCAGTTTCCAGGCCAACTGTTGTGTCTTTGGCTGTTTGGGCAAGGATGAAAAAGGCATTGGAGGTGATTGGTGTGTGCGTGCGTGAATGTGTGTGGTAGGAGGCGGCCGCTGCTGGCGTCAGGAAATGCACGCCTCGTCTGCTAACACTGGCAATCTGTAAAGTGCCCTGAGGCAGAGGACAAAGTGACAGCGATGTTAGCGCCGTACTTCTCAGACACATGCTGAGAGGGGCATTTAACATCTATTAGCATCAAAGAAAGGTTACAATCAACAAGGACTGAGTGATAAATGTTCTTCCTTTGTAGGCCTCATCGCCACTTCAATGCAAAACATTACTTGTAATAGCATGTTTTTATTGCTTTGTATTAAATACAGATTTGTAACAGTATTTAACATATTTGTAAATCAGGGGGTTTAAACATTACAGAGCTTCAATACAAAGCATCCAAATCACATGTTACATGTTTCTTTCTCAAGTACGGTAGTTATTTTTACTTGAATCACAGATTTCCTAATAGTTTTCACATTAGATAATAGGTAAATGCAATATGTAGAAGATAAGAATAAGAATCAAAAGGTATAACTCTTCTTATGTAAACTAAATGCCTTCACTTTGATTAACCGTTATCTGGTAGGCCTTTATGTATAGGTTGGAAACGTCATATCCATTATACTCATTTTCAACAAAAGTGTTGGTATTGATTGAATTGTTTAGTAGTAGGTGTAACTTTGGTATTAGTAGCATTGGTGTCAAGGGATACTGACCATAAAGGGTAAAATCTTTCATTGGATTTGTTAAACAAATGAAGCACAAAGTCAGGCCTTTTATAAAAGTACTATTTTTGTGGGATATTTCTCTGTATATTTTCACCAAGAGGGATCAGTAAAAACAGGATAATCTTAAAATTGCACTTGTTTTTCTTAATTTATTTGCAAAACTGTGACTGTTTCAAAAAATGTATATATGTATGTGCCATACTTATTTGTATGTATGTACATAGTTATTTCTGAGAGGGTTCTTTTTGCACTCATTCTACTGGATATCTATTAATACTACTCCAAAATTACTTTGACACTCCTGCTATAACGTACACTTTAATTCATGATCATTGCATTTACAATATAATTAGCTTTACAAATTAGTGATTTGTTTAAAAAAGCAATAGTTTACACTCCATATATGAAATTTTGGTAGTGATTTCTTCTCTAAAGTGTCTATTTGGCTGTTATTGTTTAACAGTAATTGTCGAAGAAATAAAAAACATGTTTGAAAAAGGCATTCCCCTGACTTGATAAAGCAAAACCTTAAATCTCCAGTCAGTAGAAGTTGATATGTAGTTGAAATATTTCTCACTTATTAAAGTTTCCTTGACGACAAAGGAAGCATTGTGGGGGAAAAAAGAGCTTCCTTTTCTTCACATTCCTTCATTTTCTATAACGAAATCAGTAAAAACTGAATGAATTCTATTGTTCAAGAGGAACGCATACTGTAAAAAAAAAAAAAAAAAAAAAAAAAAAAAAAAAAAAAAAAAAAAAAAACACAAAAATAAATCACTTGAAGGTGAAACTGTCATCAATCTAGTCAGTGTAATGTAAAGCAATTAAAGTGATTAGATAAACTTTAGTGCAAAGTGGAACAGTTGTAACCTACGTATAAAAGCCTACACAATATTATAAATTAAAAGGACCTAACTAGCACATGAAGAGTTATGCTTTTAATTGTTATTGGATCCCAACAGCCCTTAACAATAATATCATATTTGATATTAAAACATTTTGGGAACAATATATATTGTAATTGTAATGGAGACACATTAACATTTAAAAGACGCTTTAATACTAAATTCTAAATCTAATAGTTGACTCCAAATAAAGTATCTAACGAGTATATGAGTTATGCTTGGATTGCATATGGAGATCAGCATAATATTCTATAATGTGAAAAACATTTGGAAGTCCAGAGTGAAGTCAAATTATTTGGCGTGAGACAAATCTTTATGCAGCCTGAGAGTGGAAATGGCTGAAAAGCTGCAATCTGGTTAGAGCTTTGTAATGATGGATGCTCATCCTTTCAGGCTAAAACCCTGATTCAAACTAAACAATACATCAGTTTGTCATGTAACAAGTTACATATGAGGACTTAATAGTGTTGATTATTTTAAGTATGAGAATCATAAATGATTTATTCCAAATAAAGTAACTCTGCTCTCACACATCACATTAAGCAGATGCACTAATATGTTTCGATGTGACCACAAGAGAAACCGGATAAAGTCAATCTATCATTTTAGAAACATCAAAACAAGATTTTATTACTGAAACATCTACAAAAATCCCTCCACATCTGATGTCCCACTCGTTCGTTCGTGAGCCAGGATGTCTATGAATATCTTTTATCATTCCAGTTTTCGGATTTTTAACCGCATTCAGCGTAGATGTTGAGTTGTTTGGTCAAATTTATAACAACGTGGTTCCTGACTACCTAAACTCTTAAAATAATTTAAAACTCAGATGCAGTCAGGTTAAAATGTGAAAGGGTTCATGTGGAAAAGAATTTGTAAAATGATGCCTGAGTGATCAGTTTTTAACTTGCGGTAATGGAGAGACTGAAAAGTCTTGATGAGGGTTTTCTATTGTGTGTTAACTGGAGCTGAACAGAACTAAACTATAGTTCAAATGAGTGAGTGTGTCTTTCCACGGTAAATTCAAGCAAACTACAAATGATCTAAGTGGCATATTTGTTCAGAATAATTTTTCAAAACCTGTGATTGTACAGTTGATTATAATTGTGATTCACATGTATCTTTATATATATTATACACTGTATGCACATCTTTTAAGGTCTAATAGCAGCCGCACATTTGTTTTTGTATCTCAGTGATTTTTGAAGATTTTTTCTTTCTTTATGCACAAATGTGTTACTGTATTCTATCTACTTTTCAAACAATATAATTTGGATCACAGAAAATAATAATTGTAGAAATATAACAGACTGGTTGTGTAATTCACTTGTTTTAACAGGAACTTGGTAAAAGCTATTTGAGAAAACTAAACTACTTTAACATTTCCTATATTATTACTAAGATGTTTCAGTTACAAAAACACTTAACTTGTAATTGTTTTGAGTTCATTTCTTATTAAATGTCTCTAAAATTAAACCGAAGAAAAGAAAATGTATGGCAGTACAGTGCAGCTTCTTTTCCGATGACAGTGATTGTGATGCAGTGTAACATGCTCCAAATGAAATTCTTAAGTCTTCTGCCCTGGTGTCAGGTTTGACTCCATGATGTGGTGTATCTCTGATTTCTCTTTCTTTCTTTTTATTCCCTGGACAAAAAAGGAAAAGATCTAAACCTTTTCTTTTTCGACTGAATTTACATCTTCGGCTCATTTCTGCTGCTTTCTTACCAAGAGAATTCTAATGAAGGGGAGAGTCTGAGATCTACAGGGATACAAGAGGACCTGGAGACAGGAGAGAATGCAGCCACTGATGGCAAAAAATTTCCATAAAAGTACAATCAGGTTGGAATTTTAAAAGTGAATGTTTAAGTAGTCTAAGAGATGGGCTTTGATTCGCACTCTGATCAAACCCAAGACATCTCATTCAGAGAATAATGATTTTTCCCCCTTAATTTCTCTCTGTTTCTGTCTCATCTGTGAGCTTACAGGTAGAGCAAAGCCCAGTGGTATTGTTTTCCCTCCAGTACTTGAGCACAGGAGCCTTTCTTCTGCCGGATTAGACATGGCCAAAAAGAATGGCAAATGTAGATATGCCGTGTTATTAGTGGTTGGCTACACAGTGAAGATTCGGGCCCCATCCAGTGAATACATTTCACATCCATCCAACACTTGAACTGCAAGTAAATAAATATGTAGTTTTTTTTATATATTCTTGCTTGAACTGTGGAAGAATGCCGTCTTGCTTTTGTGCATATGGCCACATGCATGAGAGGCTGAATGAATATATAATATCTATTGTTGTTGTTCACAGGACCAATGGACTGAGAGGAGAGAGATTTTATCAAAACAGGCGAGGAGTTATTTGGACTGTGGATTTAACCGAACAACTGAACAGAAAGACAACGCTCCTGAACTCAAGTCCACATGTTTTTTTTTTCCCCCGCATTATCTGAGTATTCTCATCTTTTGGAATGATTTCGGCCTTACTACAAAAAAATTGGCTGCTCTCCTACAAGAGCGGTTTTTGTTCATCAAATGCAAGATAAGTTAATAATGCATAAAGTGTCAACCTAAAAACACAAACTGTTATTCTAACTAAATCTTTGAAGAGCCGCAAAAACAAAATTAGATGCAAGATACTTTACCAAAAAAAAAAAAATTGCAATATCTTTTCAAATCAGTGCAACGGATGAAATCCTGATTACTGTTCACACTCTATGAAACTGCTCCAAATATATAATTTGTGTTATCTGTTTTTGAAAGTATCTATAGATAAAAATCAAGCTCTCCCCCACTTACTAACGTTATTAGGTATTGTAGTCCAGGTTGGAGGCCTTTCTGTGTGTTCTTCACACTTTCCTCTACCAAAACATGCATTTGAAGTGAATTGGTGACTTCAGTTGGTGTGATTGTCTGTCAGTGTTTTCTCTCTGAAGGCCTGGTGACCTGTACGTATCATCAGTTGGATCAGCTTCAACTCTTGACAACTGAAAGTTCGGCAACACGGTCATACGGATAGAAAACAGTTGTCAGCTATTTAATTGATACTTAAAACCTCCACAAACGGCAGAGAATCGCACGTTCCGCTTCTACTACTGACCATTTCTCTCCTCAGTAGTGTTGATAAAGTAAAGGAAACTTTGTTTACACTCAGTACAGGGTTTGTAGAGCTCATAGTGTAGGTCTATACATTTTCAGTTTCAAATACGATCTGTCAGACATGTGTGTTTTTGCTGCAAGGTATTACTCTTTCATGGCCTCTTTTTGGAGAGAAGGTTCCTGACCAATTATTTTCAGACAGATGCAGGGATGCAGAATGACTAGAAGCATCAGGTTTTTTTTTCCCGATGATGCCTAAGGTAAGGGGAGAATGGCCAGAGGCTACGGCAGCCCTCTGGGGACACGGAAGGCTTATGAACTGTGAAACTGACATATCTCATCCATTACTTTACCTAAGTAAACCTTTAAAAACCTTGACAGTCCTCTACATGCTTTTCCCAACCTGTATATATTTAGCATTTTATGAATTTGAAGTCATTTCTTGAGTATCGACTATGTATAATCTGGTGAATAATCACTGATCCAAGGATGAACGGAACTGCTCAAACTTAGTGTACCTGCTTATCAGCACGCTTTCATATTTCTTTTAACACAACCTTATGTTATTTTTATGCACTACAACTTTCCAAAATCAATACACTGGGCACTTTCAGGATGAAATATGTTTTATCGTATCAATCTGAGCTTCCTTTACAAGCCAGTATTCAAACCAGTGCCCATCAAAGATTTGCCCTGACAAAACTAGTTGGGGTGAACTGAGTTTGGTGGTGCGTGGATTTAAAAAAAAAAAAAAATCCACTTTTGCTGCCACTGCACAAGTTCCCTTGATGATAGGACTTGAAAAAACTAAAACGCCTTGCAGGGTGCCTACAGTCACTGTGCCTACAGCCCTCCACCCCCACAGGGTCAACATGTCTGAATGCTGTCACCTCCACTCAGAGCCAAAAGAAGCAGCGACATCTCCCTGCAGATTCCTTTAACCCCGTACACACTGTAAGCATATCAGAAATGCACAGCATGTAAATGTACACAGCGAGGTTCAACTGCATCACACTTACACTGCAGCATTTTACATTTATTTGCCTTCATTATAATAAAAGATCTCATCTAATCTATAATAAACCGAATCATTAGATTATATTGTCTTGGTCCAGATAAGGTTTCCAACTGAAGTTAATTATACACAATATGTTTGCCCTGTTTGGGTACTAACACAACAATTAACCCAAAGATAAAGACACAATTACACAAATGGTCAATTCAGAGAAATTCGGGAAAGCTAAGTTATTTTAGAAAACATGCAAACTACCCAGAGAAAGGCCTTAGCTGAGTGTCAATGCTAGGCCTTGTTGCTATGAGGGAACAGTGAACCACAGTATCCACTACTAAGAGTTCACCGTTTCAAATAGACAGTGAAAACAAAGTTCACAACAGAAATCAACAGATTCTATGTGTACGTATGTAGAGAATCTACAGGCCATATGCTCTATTAACATATTTGAATGTAACGATGAAACTGCAATGAAAAAGAATATTTTGCAAAACTTCTTGGACTCTATAGTCATTTTGTCTGATTGTTGTATATTTTTATTTGATTGTGGGATATAAAGGGGCAGATTATATAAGTTCATCCTCACTTCTGCTCCCTTTCATTCATCACTTTAGAAAAATGTATTTAGGTTTTTTCTTTTGTTAACAAATGACGTAATCTAAACTACATGAAGAGGGATGTGTGACATTTTCCCCAGTGAATTAATGGAAACTTGGTGCAAGAGGTAAACATTTGCTTCAGTTGTTTTGTGGCCCATTGCACATGTGCATGAACATGCCATTCTGTTTCCTCATTTAAAAATACCCAAACAGAATAAATAACAGCCAGTATTTTTTGGCAAATTAACTTGGAAAAACGTATTCATAATTTAAATATAAGAATTTTTTTTTTTCTATTATGAACTGTCGTGTTCACTCAACATCAGTGGCTCACGAGGCTGACTTGGCGACAAGATGTTTTGCACCGTGGGAAATGTAGATTCCTTGTCTGCCTACAGATTTAATTTGTTTCTGCTTCTATTGCTGTTTCTTTTACTATTTCAGCATATCTGCAAATGTACTTGTCTTAACTGTTAATATACAGCTGTAACTTCAACTTAATGAAAATACCCAAAACGAACCTTCATGCAGATAAAAGTTACATCAAAAAGCTTCATTCTGGGAACCAGTGACTGAGGAAACATCTCTTATTGGAAAACCTTAAAATTTCCACTGTCATTCTTAATTATACAAGGTCTGTGTTTTATTATTTACTCATTGCATATGTATTACCTTCATAATAAATTACATTCATTGGAGAAACAAAGTCTGCAGATATGCAAGGACTGACTGAGAAGTGTGTGAAACTAAATAAAGTGGAAAAGGAAGACAATATAACTGCCATTACGAGCAAAAATCTTTTATATATGTCAGGTAGTCTTTCATTTTTTTTTTTTAAACAACAACAACCTATTGATTATTGCAGCTATAAATAAAAGCAGCCAAAGACAGAGGGTTAATTGTGATATACTACAGCTATATATCAGTCAGCAAAGGTCAAATGTAAATAGATTAATAGTTCAAAGTGCTATACAACATCAAAAAAAGAAATCGATGTTTTTAAGGTCATTCTTATATCTGAGAGTACAGTTGTCATTAGGGCACCATTAAGTATTCAGAACACCCCAAGGTATACACAGAATGACTTGAGCCCAGAAATAGAGCAATGTGATTCTGAGGAAGACATAATGATGGACTAAATTACAATTTCCTGTTTGACTCATCCATTGTTTGCAGGATGAAACCACTCCCCAGTTTTCTAAGTTAAATCTTTCTTTTTTTTTTTTTTTCATATTTGCAGTTGCGATAGCAGCAATAATCCAAATAGAAGTAAACAGACTTTGGCAATTCCAACTGACCTCGATTGCTCAGGAGACAATCTCTGATCAATACTTCTGCTCTGGGTGCCTTTAGACCTGCCTCAAGGGCCAAACAGCCATTATGATTAGCATCCATAAGAGCACAGCAGCACGATGAGAGAGGATCTGCGGCAACGAGCACTTTTCCTGCTGCCATGTCAAGAAGCCTTTTCCTCACGTTTAATCATTTAATACTGCACAAAGGCTGATCAAGCAACATTTATCTTCAAAACACAATCTGTGGAGAGCATCGATACGTTACGAATGGAAAAAACAAATAACAGAGGATCCAATGTTTTGTTTTTTGTGTGACCTAATTACAATACTGGACACACACACACACACACACACACACACACACACACACACACACACACACACACACACACACACACACACACACACACACACACACACTCATGCTTGCAGAGAACAGAAGGCTACACAACTTAACCCTGGTTAGTACAGGGACATTTGTATTGACAGACGACAGAGCTGGAATGCTATTAAAGTGACGATATGGGAGTCATGACACTCTGGAGGCAAATGTTGCTATCGTCGATCTACT
>OMNM01059320.1:16132-64218 GCA_900302745.1 Parablennius parvicornis | reverse complement strand
CACAACCACCGGGAGACTCCACCAGAGGGGCTGTGTGTGAACGTGACCCACTGTGTGAATGTGGTACAGTGTGAGTGGGACTGACAGTGGGAAACAGTGTTAATGTGACCACCAGTGTGTGAATGTGAATACCAGTGTGAATGTGACCCAGTGTGTGAATGTGACCCAGTGTGAATGTGACCCAGTGTGAATGTGACCTACCAGTGTGAATGTGACCCAGTGTGTGAATGTGACACAGTGTGAATGTGACCCAATGTGTGAATGTGACCCAGTGTGAATGTGACCCACCAGTGTGAATGTGACCCAGTGTGTGAATGTGACACAGTGTGAATGTGACCCAGTGTGTGAATGTGACCCACCAGTGTGAATGTGACCCAGTGTGTGAATGTGACCCAGAGTGTGAATGTGACCCAGTGTGAATGTGACCCACCAGTGTGAATGTGACACAGTGTGAATGTGACCCAGTGTGTGAATGTGCCCTGGAGCCTGGCCCTGCAGGAAGCTGCTCCTCCAGACACTCTAAGCTGTGGTTTCCTCCAGACGTTCCTGGACCCGTTGGTTTGCCGTTTGCCGGAGAGAATCTAACCAGCGACTCCTGCAAACTGACCTGGTACTCCCCGGAGGACGACGGCGGCTCGGCCATCACCAACTACATCATCGAGAAGAGGGAGTCCGACCGCATGGGCTGGACGTCGGTGTCCTACACGGTGACCCGGAACAACGCCGTGGTGCAGGGACTCCTGGACGGGAAGGGCTACTTCTTCAGGATCGCAGCGGAGAACATCATCGGCATGGGCCCGTTCATCGAGACCGACAAGATGGTGCTGATCAAAGACCCAATCTGTAAGTCTGATACAGATCCAACATGGCCGTGGCATCAGGAGGTGCTTCGTCTCTCCAACACCTTGTTTTGTCCTCTGCAGCCGTCCCCGAGCGTCCCGAGGACCTGCACATCACCGCCGTCACCAAGGACTCCATCTCGGTGGCCTGGAGGCCTCCCAAGTACGATGGCGGCGCCGAGGTGACGGCGTACGTCCTGGAGTCTCGCATGGTGGGCCGCGACAGCTTCACGAAGATCGGCGGCGAGGACAAACTGATGGACAGGAAGTTCACACTGAGCGGGCTGAAGGACGGCTCCAGCCACGAGTTCAGAGTGTCCGCCATCAACATGGTGGGCCAGGGCAAGGCGTCCTTCGCCACCAAGCCGGTGCAGTGCAAGGACGAGCTCGGTGAGTACCTGGAGCACCTGCAGCACCTTGTTGCAGGACGGTCCCACACGGATTACTCATGTAATTAGTTATTCAGCTACCGAATCACAGTCAAGTATAAAGAGAACCTCCCGCTCCTCCTCAGAACCGCCGGCTCTGGACTTGGACTTCAGGGACCGGATGATGGTGAAGGTAGGAGACATGTGCACTCTGTCGGGACGCTTCAGCGGCAAACCGGCGCCGACCATCGTCTGGACCAAAGACGAGGCGGAGCTGAAGGCGGAGGATGAGATCAGCCTCCACAGCACGGCGCGACACCTCAGCCTCACCGTGGCCAAGGCCAAGAGGGAGCACAGCGGCTGCTACTGCGTCAAGGTGGAGAACGCCGCCGGCGCCCGGACCGGAGTCTGCACCATCACGGTGGTCGGTGAGTATCCAGCCGGTCCGGGTTCTACTGAACCTCAGCGTTGAAAGTGCTTGAACCGTTTTCCTCCTGTCAGACCGTCCGCAGCCACCAGAGGGCCCCGTGGTCTTCAACGAGGTCTACAGGAACTACATGGTGATCTCCTGGAACCCCCCGCTGGACGACGGAGGCTGCGCTGTCTCCAACTACATCGTGGAGAAGAGAGACACAAACCGAGACCTGTGGATGCCCGTCACCTCGTCCTGCACCAGGACCTCCTGCAAGGTGACGCAAGCTAACCAGGCTAACGGGCTTATCTGGAAATTCAAATTCTCTCAACGGCAGTGTACTCAGATTACTTCAGTCTTAGATGTTCACACCTCGTTGTAAATGTAAGAGCAACTTGAGGATAGAAGGAGGCGGCTGTGGAACACGGTGGTTCCCCTGTTGTCCTGATCAACTGGTCTGTTTGTGGCTGTAGGTCCCGAAGCTGATTGAAGGTCGTGAGTACATCATCAGGATCATGGCCCAGAACATCTACGGCGTCAGTGACCCCCTGCTGTCGGCGGAGACCAAAGCCCGAGACGTCTTCAGTGAGTCCGGCCGTCACTTCACCCGACAACCCATCCAGTAGCTCGGGAGCGCCTGCTGACCGTCTGTCGGTTTGTCCTCCTCACAGAGGTGCCCGACGCCCCCAAGCAGCCCACGGTGAAGGAGGTTTACCACGACTCTGCCCTGATCAGCTGGGAGCCTCCTGCCGATGGAGGCAAGCCCATCATGGGATACATCGTGGAGAGGAAGGAGACCATGGCCAACAGGTGAACCCTCATGACGGACCAGCTCCCGACACGCTGCAGGGAGATCAAACCTCAACCCCACCTTCTACCCGGTGACCCTAACCCCACCCATTTAGACCCAGGCCTCCATCCTACGCTGTAACAAATCAATCTGTATCCGACGATCCAATAGCAAACATGCGACTTCCAGGAATCTGCTGGAGAGGAAGTGCTCCGCCCAAATGTTCAGAGCTTCTTCCTGTTTTTGTCGTGTTGTCTAGATTCTATCGCCTCTTGTTGCTCAAACACTTGAAAATGGGTCAACTGGTTGACCAGGGTTGCCAGGTTGGGCGGGTATCCCCCAGTAGTTCAGTGGTTTTAACATGTCTACAGAGGTTGAGCTCTGGCCTGGTTTTTATTGAGGTGGGAGGTTTTATGTTGTGTGGATGGAAACAGTGACCCTGCTGACTGGCGTGGCGGCCATGTTTACTCTGTAAGCAGCGTGCTCTGTATGACGCCACACCTTCTGCTCATGCAGTGGCTCCAGGGTCCAATCATCATCACGTCTATCGTCCAGTCGCAGTGTGGTCAGCGTAGAGACGGACTTAAACACCTTCTCTCCTCAGGTGGGTGCGCTGCAACACAGAGAGGATCCACCCCAAGGTGGAGTACTGGGTGACCGAGCTGCTGAAAGGCTGCGAGTACGAGTTCCGAGTCAGCGCCGAGAACGTGGTGGGCGCCGGAGACCCCAGCCCCCCCTCCAAGCCCGTGTTCGCCAAAGACCCCATTGGTGAGTCCGGCTCCGGTGTCCCGCCGTCGTTTCCCCGCTCGACATCTCCGGACGCTGACCCTTCTGCTCCATCTCGCAGTGAAACCCAGTCCGCCGGTGAACCTCCACGCAATCGACTTCACCAAGGAGTCAGTGACTCTGGCCTGGGAACCGCCCACCGACACCGGCAGGGGGAAGATCTTCGGATACCTGCTGGAGTTCCAGAAGGCCGGAGAAGAAGAGTGGCACAAGGTGAGGCCGACGGCTGCTCGTCCGGAGCTCCGTGACTTGAATCTCAATGATGCCGTGAGTAACGCTGTGACTGCCGCCTCCAGGTGAACCACACGCCAGACTCCTGCCAGGAAACCAAGTTCAAGGTGATCGAGCTGGAGGACGGCTCCCTCTACCGCTTCAGAGTCATGGCTGTCAACGCCGCCGGAGAGTCCGACCCGGCCAACATCAAAGAGCCCGTCAGAGTTCAGGACAGACTCGGTGAGCGTCATCTTCCATTGTTTGCACATCGAGAAAAGACTAGTTACTTAGTAACTTACTTAGTTACTTGATCGAGCCTCTCGCGAGTACGCGGTAACGTCTTGTCCTTCATCAGAGCCCCCAGAACTGATCCTGGATGCCGGAATGACCCGAGAGGTGAAGGCGATGGCCGGCACTCACATCGCCCTGATGGCCACCATCAAAGGCGTTCCATTCCCGTCCGTGGCCTGGAAGAAGAACGAGGCCGAGGTCCCCACCAGGGCCGACATTGAGACCAACCAGGCCGGCACCAAGCTGGAGATGAGGTTCTGCCACCGTGGTGACTGTGGAGACTACACTCTGACCGTGGAGAACCCGGCCGGATCCAAGACCGTCACCTGCACTGTGCTGGTCCTCGGTAGGTGCTCCGTCACTCTGGAGGGACTTCTGTCAAACACTCACAACCACTTTCCTCATCTTTATCTTCTCCTTGTGCTTCTCCAGTGGTTACCAGGCTTTTAAACTGCGTCGTGTCCTTAATTTCAGCTCTATTTTACCATAATTTTCAAGTTTTCTGTCTTGTAACGAAACACAAATGCTAAAAAGTTTTACTTTTTCACTCACAAATAGATTTTTGCTTTAAGACTTTATATCTCAAAGTCTCCATTTAAGATAATTTCGACTTATTTTGAGTTGTATTCTTGTGGTACTTCTCTACATTTAAGACCTTCTTGTACGTGAAATCAGATTACAATATTAAATTTAGTGTTTTGAGGTAAAATGTCTTCAAATTTGGCTGGAAATCCTTATATTTAGTCACAATGTGGAAGCATATTGAAGCGCTGTGTTTTGCCTAAAAGTAGGTGTTTTTAGGATGTACATGTTTATCTGATTTCAAAGAAATGTCTGTAGATTGTAACTCGTCCTTCTAAAGAGACTTGTCATTTGCAGATTTCTCTTTTTTTGTCGTTCTCAAATAAAATCATTTCACGTGAATCAGGTAGTTTATTTCTTAAATCTTATACTAATCACAGCTCAGTTTCAAAAAGTTATGAAATGTCAAATAAACTTTGTTTCTTGTAGAATAAAACTCAAAACATTATAATTTCAAGTTTGTTTGACTGAACGAGATATTGAAGATGTCTTTAAACAAGAACCTCTGTCTCGGTGGAACATCAGGTGTCAATGTATCTTAAATGAAGTTTGACCAGACACTTTTGATAAAAACAAGACAAACACACTTGGTGAGGTTTGGAGTTTTGCGGTGCAGCTGCTGGGGACGAACCTGCAACGGACCAGCGTCACATCTAGGCGGAGTCATAAACTCAATAAAGCCTTGTGGCTTGTTTTGTTTTAAGTATAATTCTTCATGTGTTCATTTCAGACAAACCCGGTCCAATTCAGCACCTCCGGGTGTCTGACATCAGGAGCGACTCCGCCTACTTGTCTTGGAAAGACCCTGAGGACAACGGCGGCGCTCGCATCACCAACTTCGTGGTAGAGAAGAAGGACACGGCCTCCACCCATTGGGTCCCTGTCTGCTCCACCTCCAAGAAGCGCAGCATGATGCTGAAGCACCTGATGGAGGGAACCTCCTACTCCTTCAGAGTCGCTGCTGAGAACCAGTACGGACGGAGCGAATATGTGGAGACGCCAAAGCCCATCAAGGCCATGAACCCGCTTTGTGAGTAGCAACGTGGGGAACTTTTTAGCAGTACCACCCAGACACGCAGCGTACATCACTGTCTGTCTTTGTCCCCCCAGTCCCTCCCGGACCTCCCAAAGACCTGCACCACGTTGACGTGGACAAGACTGAGGTGTGGCTGGCCTGGAACTGGCCGGACCGCAACGGAGGCAGCGACATCACCGGCTTCCTGGTGGAGTACCAGGAAGAGGGCGAGAAGGCGTGGGACGAGTGGAAGACCGTCAGCATCCCGGAGAGTCACGTGACCGGCCTGGAGGAGGGGAAGACCTATCGCTTCAGAGTGAGGGCGGAGAACGCCATCGGTCTCAGCAGACCCGACACCACCGTGCCCATCCTGTGCCAGGAGAAACTCGGTGAGAGGAAGTCACACAAGTACCAAACACGTTCAGATCAGGTTCCAGTGGCATTAGATGACTTGCTTGGTCTTGTTCATCCCTCCGTCATGTGAAGTTGATGTGTAAAGTACACTTTGTATTTCGCCCACAGTGCCTCCGATTGTGGAGGTTGACGTTAAGCTGACTGAAGGCATCACCGTGAAGGCCGGCACCACCATCAGGCTCCCGGCTATCATGAGGGGAATCCCTGTGCCCACCGCCAAGTGGACCGTGGAAGGGGAGGAGATCACCAGCGAGGGCAACATCAAGATCGACACCGACAACTTCTCCACCGTGCTGAGCATCAACGAGTGCACCAGAAACCACACCGGCACCTACCTGCTCACCGTGTCCAACCCTGCCGGAACCAAGACGGTGGGTCTGAACGTCACCGTCCTGGACGTCCCTGCGGCTCCCATCGGTCCCGTCAACATCCTGGAGGTCACTCCAGACTCCATGACCATCGAATGGCGTCCTCCGAAAGATGACGGCGGCAGCCCCGTCACCAACTACGTGGTGGAGAAGAGAGAAGCCAACAAGGAGACATGGGGGGGCGTGAGCTCTGGAAGCCTGGCCACACAGCTCAAGATCTGTCGCTTGCAGAGGGGAACGGAATATGTGGTACGCATCCGTGCTGAGAACAAGATGGGCATTGGTGCTCCTTTGGAGAGCAAACCCACCGTGGCCGAGCACTGCTTCATGCCTCCCAGTCCGCCCGGCAAGCCGCAGACCTCCGATCTCGCCGAGGACGCCGTAACAGTGGGCTGGACTATGCCTCTGGCAGACGGCGGCAGCCAGATTACCGGCTACATCATCGAACGCCGACACAAGGGAGGCAAGTGGATCCGCGTGAACAAGACCCCGTGCAGGGACCTGCGGTACAGAGTCCTGGGCCTCTTCGAGGGTAGCGAGTACGAGTTCAGGGTGTTTGCCGAGAATATCGCTGGCTTCAGCGGTCCGTCTCCAATCTCTGACCCCTGCAAGCCGTGTAGACCCATCACCGTCCCGAGTCCTCCCGTTAACCCCAAAGTGAAAGACTACAGCAAGACCACCGCTGACCTGGTTTGGACCAAACCCAATAAAGACGGAGGAAGCCCCATCCTGGGCTACAACGTAGAGATGACCAAAGCTGATTCTGACGAGTGGAAGAAGGTGAACCTGGATGATTTCATCAAACTCTGCGCCTACAGAGTCAAGGGTCTCGAAGAAGGCGTCACATATAGATTCAGAGTCTATGCTTCAAACATGATTGGAGATGGAGAGTCCAGAGAGATTCCCGAGTCCATCACGGCTCAAGACATCCTCATCCCGCCAGAGATTGAGATGGATGCCACCTGCCGGGACCGTCTCACCGTACGCGTCGGTCACAACATCAACATCATCGGGTACATCAGAGCTCGTCCTGAACCTGAGGTGCTCTGGTCCAAGGAGGAGACGGTCTTTGAGAACAGCAAACGTGTCACTGTAATTCAGAACCTCCCGGTGGTGCACCTGAGGATCAAGGAGGCCACCAGAGCCGATCACGGCAAATACGTGTTGAAGGCTTCAAACGTGGGCGGGGAGGCTTCCTGCGCCATCACTGTCAACGTGTTGGACCGACCAAGCCACTGCCAGAACCTGCACATCACCTACGCCACCAAGGACTCCTGCATGATCAACTGGGAAGCACCAAAAGACAACGGCGGATCTGAGATCACCAACTACATCGTAGAGTGCCGCGAGCCCAGCATCAGCATGTGGTCCATGATCTCTTCGCACTGCACCAACCGCAAGATCAAGACCAAGCTGATGGACGGCCACGAGTACCTGTTCCGTGTCTGTGCTGAAAACAAAATGGGACCAGGACCCTCAGTTGAGACCAAGACTCCTCTGCTGGCCATCGACCCCATCGAGAACCCCGGTGAGCCTGAGAACTTCAGAGCTACTGACATCGGCAAGAATTTCGTGAACCTGAAGTGGAGGAGGCCCGACTATGACGGTGGCAGCCCGAACCTGTCCTACAACCTTGAGAGCAAAGCCAAAGACGCAGAGGAGTGGGAGAAACTGGCCACCGGTCTGGTAGGCACTACCTTCCTGGCCGACAAGTGCACCGAGAACCACACCTACACCTTCAGGTGCGTGACTCCTTTAACATCCCCAGGTTTACTGCAACCAAACATTCATCATGTTGAGACAAACCTTTATGTTCTCCAAACCAAATTTAAACTTGACGCAAGAATCCATGAGGAAACGGGAGGTGTAGTCCGACCAGTGGCCTGTTTGTGATGATATAGAAGCATGTGATGTTTGTAGTCCAGCGCTCAGAAAGCTTTACGCGGTCTAAATCTGTTTAAGAGTTTGTCTTCATCATTGTGTGTTTTTCTTTGTAATCTAGAGTGCAAACTGTAAACGACGGTGGCGAGAGTGCCTGGGTCCGACTGGCCGACGTCCTGGTGAAGGAGGAGATCCAGAAGCCCGTCATCGACCTGAAGGTGTCCGGCACGGTGACGGTGCTGGCCGGAGAGTCGGTGCGGATGGAGGCGGGGCTCAGAGGGAAACCTCAGCCGGAGGTCAAGTGGGCAAAGGACAAAGCCGTCGGAGATAACCCGAGAATCAGCTACGAAACCGGCGCTGACTACTCCAAGTTCCTCCTGACCAAGTCCAAACGCTCTGACACCGGGAAGTACATCGTCACCGCGACCAATACGGCCGGCACCTTCAACGCATACGCCAACGTGAATGTGCTGGACGTTCCTGGTGCCGTGAGGAACCTGAGGGTCACCGGCATCGGAGCCGATAAGTGCCGAGTGGTGTGGGACGCCCCGGAGGACGACGGCGGCTGTGAGGTGGACAGCTACATCCTGGAGAAGTGCGAGACCAGGAGGATGGTGTGGTCTACATACTCAGCCGCCGTGGTCACGCCGTACTGCAACGTCACGCGTCTGGTGGAGGGCAACGAGTACATCTTCAGAGTGAGGGCCGAGAACAAGATGGGATCAGGACCGGCGGTGGAGAGCAAACCCGTCACGGTCAAGACCCAGTTCAACAGACCGGGACCACCGGAAGCTCCCGAGGTCACCAAGGTCAGTCCCTCGGCCTGGTACTTAGTTACTAATGGTAGTAATAACTTTAGCATTACCTGGTGGCCACAAGTTCAGCATTAGCTGTGGCTTCATGTTCAGCATTAGCTGGTGGCTTCAATCTGCTGGTATGTTCCTCCCTCAGGTGAGTAAAGACGAGATGACGGTGGTCTGGGCTCCTCCTGAAAACGATGGCGGGAAGTCGATCAGCGGCTACATCCTGGAGAGGAAGGAGAAGCGGGCGGTCCGCTGGGTGCCCTGCAACAAGAGCCCCATCTCCGAGAGACGCATGAAGGTCACCAACCTCATCCCCAACCACGAGTACCAGTTCAGGGTCAAGGCTGAGAACGAGGTGGGCCTGGGAGAGCCCAGCAAACCCTGCAGACCCGTTGCGGCCAAAGACCCCATCGGTGAGTCTGAAAGTCCTGAACCGTGGTCTTTGCGTCTGGGTCCGTGACACAAGAATTCCTACTAACTTGTGATCCGTCCCACAGAGCCCCCCGGCCCCCCCGCAGGCCTGAAGGTGGCCGACAGCACCAAGATCTCCATCACCCTGTCCTGGTCTAAGCCCGTGTACGACGGCGGCGCCCCCATCATCGGCTACAGCCTGGACATGAGGCTGAAGAGTGAGGCCGACCCCGAGAAGCCCACGGAGGGCTGGAAGAGGATCGACACCCACGGCCCGCTGGTCCTCACCGAGTTCACCATCAGCCAGCTGGACGAGAAGCAGGAGTACGAGTTCAAGGTGTCCGCCAAGAACCAGGTGGGCTGGGGACGCCACGCCTACCTGAAGGAGGCCGTGTCGCCCAAGGAGATCATCGGTAAGGATGAGCGGTAGTCGTCTGTGTCGCATCACTTTGTAAACTTCAACGATGCTCATGTTATGTGTTGCTATGGCAACAGAGGCTCCAGAGATCGACCTGGACGCCAGTCTGAGGAAAGGCTTGGCAGTCCGCGCCGGCTGCCCCATCCGGCTGTTCGCCGTGATCCGAGGAAGGCCTTCCCCCAAGGTGACCTGGAAACGTCTGGGTGTGGACAACGTGATCCGCCGAGGACACGTGGACCAAGTGGACACCATGTCATTCCTGGTCATTCCCGAGTGCACCAGAGAGGATTCTGGTAGATATTCACTGACTCTTTCGAACTCGGCTGGAGAGAAAGCTGTGTACGTCCGAGTCAAAGTCCTTGGTAAGAAAAAGCGAGGTTCACTCGAAGGCTCTGGCTCCTAGGTTTGACAGACTTGATTGTAAATGGTTCCTAAACTGTTCACAGACACCCCTGGACCGGTCGGCGGCCTCGACGCCACCGACGTGACCAAGACGACGGCTCAGCTCTCCTGGTTGCCCCCAGAGAATGACGGTGGAAGCCCCATCCTGAACTACATTGTGGAGAAACGCGAGGTAGACAGAAAGACCTGGACTAAGTGCATAGAGGACCTGAAGAAGACCAGCTTCAAGGTCACCAACATGACGCCGGGCATTGAGTACTACTTCAGGGTCATGGCCTGCAACAAGTATGGCATCGGCGTTCCTCAGGACTCACCGCGCTCCTACCTGGCAGTTGACCCCATCAGTAAGTGTCACCTGAGGAGGTTCAGGAGGACTGGGCTCATGGGGGCGGGTTCATGTGAGTCTGTTTGCTCTGGTCTTCCTAACCCCTGCCGTTACCTCCAGGTGAGCCTGATCCTCCGAAGAAGATGGACGTGTTGGAGATCACCAAGAACAGCGCCACGCTTGGCTGGCTGAAGCCACTCCGAGATGGAGGAGCCAAGATCAACGGCTACGTAGTGGACTACCAGGAGGAGGGCGCGCCGGAGGATAAGTGGACGCCGTACTCCGTGGTGAAGGACCTGACCATCGTGGTGGTCGGCCTGAAAGAAGGAACCAAGTACAAGTTCAGGGTGGCGGCTCGGAACTCGGTGGGCGTCAGCTTGGCCCGCGAGGCCGAGGGAGTGTTCGAGGTCAAGGAGCAACTCAGTGAGTCCACGGTCCCGACGGAAACCCTTCCGCGTCTAAACTCCTCCACAGGAATGACGCCTGTTTCTGTTTCCTCTCAGTGGCACCCAAGGTCATCATGCCCGACATCGTGACGGTGCGCGCCGGATCCAAGATGGTCGTCGAGGCCATCGTGGCGGGTAAACCGGCTCCCTTCTGCAAGTGGAAGCAGGGCAACGAGGACGTGCTGACCTCCGACCGCCTCTTCGTCATTAAGACACTCACGTCCTGCACGCTGATGATCAAGAACGTGACGAGGAAGGACAGCGGCTACTACAGCCTGTCGGCCGAGAACAGCACGGGGAAGATCAACCAGATCCTCCGCGTCATCGTCATGGGTCAGTTAACACTCCTGTTCCACCAGCTACCGTCACACTGCCTGGTAGGGTACGGGTAGTCTGGTAGTGTACAGGTAGTCTGGTAGAGTACAGGTGGTCTGATAGAGTACAGGTAGTCTGGTCGTGTGACCTCTGGATGAACTGGTTTAGTCACTACAGTGATTGAGTTGAAGCCACGAGTCAGCAGCAAATAATTTACCTCATTCTGAGGTACTGGTACTGTGAACCTTGACCTGGGTCTGGTGGTCTGGTGGTCTGGTGGTCTGGTGGTCTGGTGGTCCGGGACCACAGTTCTTTATGGAACCACCACTAACTACAAGGACTCTGAGACCAAGTTTACCTTCTAGAACCATGAACAGATAGAGGAAGTTGTCAGGGACTTTTGAATGTAGAGCAAGTGTGTGTAGTTAGTGTGTGTGTCCCCAGGGGGTTGGAGAGTGTATGTGTGTCCAGGGGGGTGGAGAGTGTGTGTGTTTGTGTGTGTGTGTGTGTGTGCGTGGCGGTGGCACCCCAGTAACCCTCCTGTAACCGCAGACATCCCCGGACCGCCCGAGGCGCCGCTGGAGATCACTGAGCAGGACCTGGACGCCTGCACGCTGCTCTGGAACTCCCCGCAGGAGGACGGTGGCAGCAACATCACCAACTACATCGTGGAGCGCGTGGACATCAGCCAGGGCGACTGGGTGACCGTCTCCACCTCTTGCACCAAGACCAGCTTCAGGGTCACCAAGCTCACGCCCGGGAAAGAGTACGGCTTCAGGGTCCGCGCTGAGAACCGCTTCGGCATCTCCGAGCCCATCTACTCCGAGAGGATGGTCGCCAGGTACCCCTTCGGTGAGTCTCACACTTCCTGCAGATCTCTGTTTGGAGGTTCGAGGATAGACAGAGACCGAGAGGAAGGACCGGGTCCTGATTTCAGTTTGGTTCTCTTTCCTGCAGATCCTCCCAGCGAGCCTCGGAACCTGCAGGTCAACAAGATCAACAAGGACTTTGTCATCCTATCATGGGAGCGTCCGAGCAGCGACGGCGGCAGCCCCATCATCGGCTTCCTGATCGAGAAGAAGGAGCGCAACAGCATCCTGTGGACGCAGGCCAACGAGTCGGTGGTCAAGTCCACACAGTACACCTGCACCGCCCTGGTGGAGGGCCTGGAGTACAGCTTCAGGGTGTCGGCGCACAACATCGCCGGGCAGGGCAAGCCCTGCAAGCAGACCGACTACATCACGGCCAGAACCGCCGTCGGTACGAATACTCCTCCACACAGGAAATGACACTTCTTCACACAGGAAGTGACACTTCTTTACACAGGAAGTGACATGCTACAATAAAACTAGCACTGTTGAAAATTTTATATTTCTTCTCTTTCTACTAAATCTAATTTTTACAGTCACTAAACATGTTGCTATCATCTTTGTTGTGCCCAGACCCGCCGGGTAAACCGGAGCCCATGGACGTCACCAAGCACTCCGTGTCATTGGTGTGGAGTCGACCCAAACATGACGGCGGCAGCAAGCTGATTGGTTACCACGTAGAGTACACCAAACTTCCCGAGGAGAAGTGGACCCGCTGCAACGCCAACGCCATGAACATCCAGACGGAGAGCTACGTGGTGGCCGGCCTGGAGGAGGGGCAGCAGTACCAGTTCAGAGTCTTTGCCAAGACCGCCATCAACATCAGCATGCCGTCGGAGCTGTCCGACCCCATCCCAGTCATCGCCGAGAATGGTACACCTGGAGCAGCGAGGAAGCCCGTCGCTTCCCACCAGTCTCCAGGCTAACTGTGTATGTGTGTGTGTGTGTGTGTGTGTCCTGCAGTCGCTCCTCGTGTGGAGCTCGGTGTGGACATGAAGAACCTGATCGTGGTGAAAGCCGGCGAGAACGTCTGCCTGGACGCCGAGGTGTTTGGCAAGCCGCTGCCCAAGGTGAGCTGGAAGAGGGACGGTGTGCCGCTGGCGCTGGTGGAGGGCATGAAGATGAGCCAGAAGAAACACGTCCATCTGCTGGAGCTCTACTCCGTCACCCGCAAGGAGTCCGGTGACTATACCATCGTCGCCGAGAACATCAACGGCACCAAGTACGCCACCATCAAGGTCAAAGTGCTCGGTGAGTCCCAGCCTCATCACCTGGGGGGCGTGGCCAAACAACTGTACAGTCTTCCTCCTCTCACTGGCTCAGCCAATGCTAATGCTAATGCTACTATAATATTTTTATCGTGACGTTTTGGTCAAATAAATTATTCTCATTTCTCCAGACAAACCCGGACCTCCGGCCTCAGTGAGAACCACCAAAGTTTTTGCTGACCGAGTCAAGCTGAGGTGGGTTCCCCCACTCGCCGACGGCGGCTCTGAGATCACCAACTACATCATCGAGAAGCGAGAAACCAGCCGCGCCAACTGGGCGCTGGTCAGCTCCAATATCCACGGACATGTGACGGACTGCACAGTGGAGAAGCTCATCGAGGGACACGAGTACCAGTTCAGGGTCAGCGCTGAGAACCAGTACGGCGTGGGAGACGCCGTTATGACCGACGGTGTCACCGTCAAGAACCCGTACGGTGAGGAAACAATGGTGCTCCTTAACACAACTGATTTCTGAGTCCACTGGATGGATTTCATTCACCAGGAGTCCTGAATGTGTCACCGACACGCCAGCGCTGCCACACACTGACATCTGAACCACTGACTCACAAACTGACTGGTTCCAGGCGTCATCTGTTCTGATCGTTGTTTGGTTCTCCAGATGTTCCTGGCCCGTGTGAGCCGCCCGTCATCACCAACATCACCAAGAACTCCATGACAGTCAGCTGGAAGGCGCCTGCCAATGACGGGAAGGCGACCATCCTGGGCTACATGGTGGAGAAACGAGAGGCCACGGAGCTGACCTGGGCCAAGGTCAACCGCCGGCCGGTCATCGACAGGACCATCAAGGCCGTCCAGCTGACCGAGGGCTCGGAGTACGAGTTCAGAGTCATCGCCATCAACAAGGCCGGTTTGGGAAAACCCAGCGACGCCTCCAACGCCGCACTGGCCGTAGACCCCGTCTGTGAGTCTCTAAACCCTTTGTACTTCCAGTTCAGATCCCTGGACAGTCTGACTCAGTCATGTGACTCTTGTAGATCCTCCAGGACCGCCTGCTTTCCCCAAAGTGGTGGACTCCACCAAGTCCTCCATCAGCCTGAGCTGGACCAAGCCGGCGTATGACGGCGGCTGTGAGATCATCGGGTATCTGGTGGAGTGCAAGCGTGCCGAGAGCGAGGACTGGACCAAGTGCAACGTCCCCAAGAAGCTCCAGGCCACCAGGTTCCTGGTGACGGGCCTGATGGACAACGTGGAGTACCAGTTCAGAGTCATCGCCGTCAACCGCATCGGCTACAGTGACCCCAGTGATGTCCCCGGAAACCACACCCCTAAAGACATCCTGAGTACGTCCCACACACACACACACACACACACCCACACACACGCACACATGTCTGGTGTTCCTGGTCTGACCGGTCTTGTCGTGTCTCCTGCAGTCGCGCCTGAAGCCGAGCTGGACGCCGACCTGAGGAAGGCTCTGGTTCTGCGAGCCGGTGTCACCATGAGGCTCTACGTGCCCCTGAGGGGACGCCCGGCTCCGAAGGTGACCTGGACCAAGGTGGACGCCAACCTGAAGGAGAGACAGGGCCTGTTGATCAAGACGTCCGAGTGGGACACGCTGCTGATGGTCGAGGGCGTCAACCGATACGACGCCGGCAAATATGTCCTGACGCTTGAGAACAGCAGCGGTAGTAAGAGCTACACCATCGTGGTCAAAGTCCTCGGTAAGACTCTCCAGAACATGTCAGCATCACTTCACTGGGCAGTCACAAGGTCTTGACCCGATTGTTCTCTCTGGTCCTTGTTCAGACTCTCCTGGACCGCCCACAAATCTGATCGTGAAAGAGACGTCCAGAAGCCACGCCTGCATCACCTGGGACGCACCGCTGATCGACGGCGGCGGCCCTGTGAAGAGCTACATCGTGGAAAAACGCCTGGCCGAGAGAAAGGCCTGGACTTGCGTGTCCGCCGAGTGCCCCAAGACCTCGTTCAGGATCACCAACCTGGAGGGCGGACAGGCCTACTGCTTCAGAGTGCTGGCGGAGAACGCCTACGGCATCGGGGAGGGCTGCGAGACGGCCGGCAGCATCCGGGCCTCAGGTACTGACAGCCCTGGTTTTAGGATGGCTGCTGGTCCTGCTCCTGGTCCAGCTCCTGGTCCAGCTCCT
Source organism: Parablennius parvicornis (assembly GCA_900302745.1). Classification (NCBI taxonomy): domain Eukaryota; kingdom Metazoa; phylum Chordata; class Actinopteri; order Blenniiformes; family Blenniidae; genus Parablennius; species Parablennius parvicornis. The sequence continues at coordinate 48,876 of OMNM01059320.1, read as the reverse complement.
GGTCCAGCTCCTGGTCCAGCTCCTGGTCCAATTCCTGGTCCAGCTCCTGGTCCAACTCCTGGTCCAGCTCCTGGTCCAGCTGCTGGTCCATCTCCTGGTCCATCTCCTGGTCCAGCTGCTGGTCCAGCTCCTGGTCCAGCTGCTGGTCCAATTGCTGGTTCAGAGTTTTAATTATTTTCAATCACAAGGATTGAAATTTGTGGTTTTTGACGTGTGACGACGTTTATGTTATCAAACCTTTGTCCGTCTTGCCTTGAAGCTTTTTCACTTCCTGTTCCAGAACAACCGGGTCCAGTGACAGACTTCAAAGCCCTGAAGACGACCAGAGACTCGGTCACGCTGGTCTGGAAGAAGCCCCTCAGCGACGGCGGCAGCTTCTGCTCAGCGTACATCCTGGAGCAGAGCGAAGGCGAGGAGAAGTGGAAGCAGATCATGAAGGGCAAGAACATGTCTCACACCATCGGAGAGCTGACCAACGGCAAAGAGTACCTGTTCAGGGTCAAAGCTCTCAATGAGTCCGGAGAGGGACCGCCCACCGAGCTCACCGTTGTGGCCAAGGACCAGTTTGGTAAGAAACCTGCTGGTGTTTCCCACCTGGACTTGAATCATTGACCATGAAGGAAGTTCAGTCCAGCGTCATGTGGCCTTCGGTCAAAACACCTGACGGTATTTATGACACGGCTGTTTTCTCCCTCAGTGCCTCCTGACTGCAACCTGAGCGGCCTCCATGACGGTGTCCACATTGTGAAGGAGGGCAGCACCACACGCATCAACATCCCCATCATCGGAACGCCCAACCCCGTCGCCACGTGGAAGAAGGGCGACGTGGGGATTGGCGACACCGGCCGGATGTGCATTGAGGCGTCTCAGGGCGTCACCACATTACTGATCAGAGACTGCCAGAAAACCGACGGCGACACCTACACCATCACCGTGAGGAACAGCGCCGGTTCCAAAGACTGCAAGTTCCAGCTGAAGGTTGTTGGCAAACCCGGCATCTGCACTGGACCCATCAAGTTTGACGAGATCACCGCCGAGGGCATCACCCTGGAGTGGGAACCCCCCAAAGACAACGGCGGCGCGGAGGTGTCCAACTACATTGTGGAGAAGAGGAGGTCGACAGACAACAAGTGGGCCACGGTGGCCTCGGCCCTCCAGAAGACCACCATGAGGGTGATCCGGCTGCATGACGGCATCGAGTACATCTTCAGAGTGTTCGCCGAGAACAAGTACGGCATCGGAGAGTATCTGAGGTCGGACCCCGTCATCGCCCAGCATCCATTCGGTGAGTATCACTGGAGAGGAATCCACCACGTTCCACCAGATCTCTCTCAAGCAGACTCTGAATGGACGCTACAGTTTGATGTTCCAGTGGAACACTGGCCTCGGCTCTGGTCCGTAACATTGTTGTTTTGCTGCAGATGTACCGGGAGCGCCAGCGCCTCCACTGATCCAGAGCATCCGCCACGAGTCGGCCATCCTGACCTGGGACGATCCAAAAGACTCTGGAGGCTCCCCCATAACTGGTAAGGTTCCTCAGAGTGATATTAGTACCTGGTGCAGCCAAGAAGGGTCCTCCTGACAGTCGTCCTGTCTCTTCTCCAGGATATCACATCGAGTTCAAGGAGAGGAACAGTCTGATGTGGAAACGAGCCACCAAGACGCCGCTGAGGGTGAAGGAGTGCAGAGTCACCAGCCTGATAGAAGGACTAGAGTACGAGTTCAGGGTCATGGCTATGAACGTCGCCGGACTGGGGAAGGCCAGCAAGGTCACTGAAGCCGTGGTGGCTCTGGATCCCATTGGTGAGTCCTGGGTCTGAGGCCGGGTGGGACCGGACCGGAGACACTTCACTTCACTGCTAGAGAGAAAAGCCTAATGAGACACTTTCGGAAACACCTTTTTCTTTGATCTTTGTTGGCTATTTGAGCTCCTATTTTTATCTCATTAAATAAAAATCCAGCTCACCAATTTGAAAATAATAAATAGGAATTCCATTCAGATGATCTGAAACTCCCCGCTTGATTCTCCATTTCCTTCAAATCTAACAAGTTTTGCTCTTGCAGCAGTTTGATAATGTTTGTTTGTTTTGTGTCAGACGCTCCGGGAAAGCCTGAAGTGATCAACGTCACCAGGAGCACGGTCACGCTCATCTGGACCGCCCCCAAGTACGACGGCGGCTACAAGCTGACCGGATACTTCGTGGAGAAGCTGGAGGCTGGAGGGAAGACTTGGATGAAGGCCAATCACGTCAACATCCAGGGCTGCGCCTACACCGTCACCGACCTGACGGAGGGGGCCCAGTACCAGTTCAGGATCCGGGCTAAGAACTCAGCCGGCGCCATCAGCGTCCCGTCAGAGGCCACCGAGCTCCTGACCTGCAAAGATGAATACGGTGAGCAGAGCGGCGACAGCGTCAGCTCGGCCCAGGGTGGCAACTCGGTTGACTGGAGGTTCCTGGTGTTTGAATCTCTGTCTCTGTTCTGTCACCTCCACAGAGCCGCCTACCATCACCATCGACCCCGACATGAAGGACGGCGTCTCCGTCAGGGCGGGAGGCACCATCGTGATCACCGCCTCCAAGATTGTCGGCAAACCTCTGCCGACATCTTTCTGGTCCAAGGGAGGCCGCGAGTTCAAGACCTCCGACATCGTCACCGTCAGCAGCACCCCCACCTCCTCCACGATCTCCATCAAATACGCCAGCCGCAAGAACACGGGCGAGTACACCATCACCGCCAGCAACCCGTTCGGCATCAAGGAAGAGCACGTCAAGGTGAAAGTCTTGGACGTGCCGGGGCCGCCGGGACCCATCGAGGCCAGCAACATCTCGGCCGAGAAGTGCACCCTGACATGGCTGCCGCCGGAGGAGGACGGAGGCTGCTCCATCAAGTCCTACACCCTGGAGAAGAGAGAGACCAGCCGCCTGCAGTGGACCAAGCTGGCCGAGAACGTCATGGACTGCAGATACGTCGCCAGCAAGCTGATCAAGGGCAACGAGTACATCTTCAGAGTGTCTGCTGTCAATCAGTACGGCACCGGAGACTCCAGCCAGTCTGGTCCAATCAAAATGGTCGACAGCTTCCGTAAGTTCTCACCACCGTCACATCGTACTACGTTCTCCTCAGTTCTTCCGTTGTGTAGATTTCTTCAATAATCACCAACCACTGGTCGTTGAGGGAGGTTCTATCATCCTCCAGGTGTTCCTAATAGCTTTTCTTTATGCAGCCAGCGGTACTTTAATCAAGTATCTATCGTTTCCATCACGTTCTTTCCAGTGAATTTGCCCATATACAGTACACACAGCACATTAGGATCTAACTCAGTAGTTCTTGCAGCTTTTCCAAGATCATTTCCCAAAACAGTTATTTTCTGACAATTCCAAATTAAGTGTGAACGCGCTACATCAGATACTCTCCCACATTTTGAATGAACCGTTTACTTTTAAATATTGTGGAAATAAATAAACATAGCAGTTCTTCCTGGAGAACTCTAACCCTGACCCTCCAGATCCCCCACCTAGTGGTTGTTTGGTGTATTACACTTGTTCAGCCAGTTACCTTCTTCCCCGTTAAGTCCATTCTCCCAATTCTCGTTTATGTAACTGATTGAGTGTCTATCTTGTAAGTTTAGCTCTTGATATATCGCTGAAATTATTCTGTGGAGTCTCGAAAGGATTAAGATAGAAAATAGTACTTCAGGGTGTGATGTGGATATTTAAAATGGATGCACAATCAATTGCTGTGTGATGAGAAACAAGCAGAAGGTGCCACTGTGCTATGAACATGTGTGATAGGGAATTTATATAAATGGGCAATTCCAGATCTTTTTAGTCAAACATAGTTTTAAAGCATGATTATCACCAAAAGCATGTGATTGTGTTTCCATAGGCCCACCGGGTCCTCCGTCAGTCCCAGAGATTGATAATGTGAGCAGGACCTCTGTCACCATTTCCTGGAGGAGACCAGTTCAGGACGGAGGAAGTGACATCAGAGGATATTGTGTGGAGAGGAAAGAGAGGAAAGGATTGAGATGGGTGAGAGCGTCCAAGAGGACGATCCCAGACCTGCGCTTCAAGGTGCAAGGCCTGACCGAGGGAGTCGAGTACGAGTTCAGAGTCACTGCAGAGAACAAGGCTGGTTTCGGGGAACCCAGTGAGCCGTCGCGGCCGGTGATGACTAAGGACATTGTGTGTAAGTGAAGCTGTGCTGGACAGACCGTACACGTCAGCGTCTGTACCAACTTCTCAACTGATGTCTTTAAACTCTTTGTATTTTTTTTAGACCCGCCTGGTCCACCATCCAACCCCAGAATTACTGACACCACAAAAACCACGGCCACCTTCGCCTGGGGCCGACCGCACTACGATGGCGGTCTGAATGTGGAAGGATACATCGTGGAGTATAAAAAGGAAGGCCACGACGACTGGGAGACAGAAACGCAGTACCCACTGACGGCTACCGACTATGTTATCGGTAAACTTCAAAAGGGAGGCAAATACCACTTCAGAGTGAGTGCCGTCAACTCCGAGGGCGTCGGAGAGCCTGCAGAGGTGGAGAAAGTGACGGAGCTAGTGGACCAGGAGGCACTGCCAGATTTCGAGCTGGATGCAGAACTCAGGAGAACGCTTGTGGTTCGATGTCGGGCGTCGATCCGTATGTTCGTTCCCATCAAGGGCCGGCCCGTTCCCGAGGTAACATGGAGCAAAGACGACACCAACCTGAAAACCAGAGCCCACATTGACACCACAGAGTCCTTCACTCTGCTGGTGATTCCTGACTGCACGAGGTACGACGCCGGAAAGTACAACCTCTGCCTGGAGAACGTGGCAGGGAAGAAGACTGGCTTTGTTAATGTGAAAGTCCTTGACACTCCAGGACCGCCGGTCAACCTCAAGCCCAGAGAGATCACCAAGAACAGCATCACCCTTCAGTGGGAAATCCCCATCATCGACGGTGGCTCCAAGATTCACAACTACGTCATTGAGAAGAGAGCGGCAACTAAAAAGGCCTACACCGTGCTGAACACCACGTGGCAGAAGTGTTCCTTCAAATTTACCGACCTCAAAGAAGGAGCTTACTACTACTTCCGTGTCTCTGCTGAGAACGACCTGGGAGTCGGCGAGCCGGCCGAAACTCCAGAGCCAATCAGAGTATCTCAGGCCCCCTCTGCACCGGAGAACCTGTACGTCACTGATGTGAGCGCTGACAGTGCCAGCCTCTCCTGGGCGAAGCCCCTCCATGACGGCGGTAGCCTGATCACAGGGTATGTTATTGAGGCTCAAAGGAAGGACACTGACCAGTGGGTCCACGTGACCACCATCAAGGCTCTGGATTACACCGTCACAGACCTCGTCGAAGGGGCTGAATACACCTTCCGCATCATGGCCGTCAACGCATCGGGCAGGAGCGATCCTCGTGAAAGTCGGCCCGCCGTAATCAAAGAACAGACCTCAGCACCATCGTTCGATCTGCGTGGGGTCTACCAGAAGACTGTAATCGCCAAGGCTGGTGATCGTTTGAAGGTGGAGATTCCAGTGCTGGGAAAGCCGAGACCTGTGGTTTCCTGGAAGAAGGGAGACACAGTTCTGAAGGAGACGCAAAGGATGAATGTGGAGACCACATCAACATCGACCATACTCAACATCGGTGAGATCAAGAGGACTGACGGAGGCCAGTACTCCATGACTGGGAAGAACATGCTGGGGACCGTGACGGAGACCATCACGGTCCTGGTTCATGACATTCCAGGTCCTCCCACTGGTCCCATTAAATTGGATGAGGTCTCCTGCGATCATGTTCTTATGTCCTGGGAGGCGCCGGAGAATGATGGAGGCGTTCCCATCAACAACTATATCGTTGAAATGCGCGAGACGACCGGCACCTCGTGGGTGGAGCTGGCAGCTACAGTGATCCGCACCACCTTCAAGGCGGCGCGACTCAACACTGGAACCCAGTATCAGTTCCGCATCAAGGCCCAGAACAGATACGGCATTGGACCGGCAATTATCTCCGAACCCATCGTGGCTGCATATCCATTTGACGTGCCAAGCCAGCCTGGCATTCCCAAGGTTACATCTTTCAACAAGGATGCTATGACGCTCAGCTGGAACGAACCATCCACCGACGGAGGCAGCCCCATCCTGGGCTACCACGTAGACAGGAAGGAGAAAAACAGCATCCTGTGGCAGAGGATCAGCAAAGCTCTTGTTGTCGGAAACATCTTCAAATCCACAGGACTTGTTGACGGGATCGCTTATGAACATCGTGTAACTGCTGAAAACATGGCAGGTCTCAGCAAACCCAGCAAACCTTCTGAGCCAATGTACGCTTTGGACCCAATTGACCCACCGGGCCGGCCCGTCGCCCTGAACATCACCAGGCATGAGGTGACGGTTTCATGGACCAAACCAGAGGGAGACGGTGGATTTTCCATCACCGGCTACACGGTAGAGAGAAGAGAGATGCCCAATGGACGCTGGCTCAAGGCGAACTTCAACAACATCCTGGAGACTATTTACACCGTCAGCGGTCTGATTGAGGATGCAACCTACGAATTCCGCGTGTTTGCCCGAAACTCGGCCGGCGCCGTCAGTGCGCCCTCCCAGCCTTCAGAGGCCATCACATGTAGAGATGACATCGAAGAGCCTAGACTGGATGTGGACTCTTTGTACAGCAGCAATGTTGTTGTCATGGCAGGAGAGATTTTCAAGCTGGAAGCCAACGTAACCGGCAGGCCTCTTCCTTCTCTGGTGTGGACCAAGGAAGGAAAGGAGCTGGAAGATACTGCCAAGCTGGAGATCAAGTCAACGGACTTCCACACTACTCTCATTAACAAAGACTCCCTGAGGAGGGATGGAGGAGCCTTCACCCTCACTGCCAGTAACCCTGGCGGCTTTGCCAAGTTCATCTTCAATGTCAAGGTGATGGACAGACCTGGACCGCCAGATTCTCTGACGGTCACGGATGTCACAGCTGAGAAATGCGTTCTCAACTGGCTTCACCCAACACATGACGGTGGTGCCAAGATTGAGTACTTCATCATTCAGAGGCGCGAGACTAGCAGGTTAGCGTGGACAAATGTGGCCACTGACCTTCAAGCAAACAGATTCAAGGTTACCAAACTACTGAAGGGTAACGAGTACGTCTTCAGAGTCATGGCTGTTAACAAGTATGGTGTGGGTGAACCTCTGGAGTCCGAACCGGTCATTTGTGCCAACCCCTACACCGTCAGCGACCCGCCATCTCAACCGGAGGTCACCACCATCACAAAGGACTCCATGGTCGTCTGCTGGGAACGCCCAGAGCATGATGGCGGCAGCAGGTTAAACACATACGTCATTGAGAGACGAGATAAGACTGGTCTGCGCTGGGTGAAGTGCAACAAGAGGACCGTGACCGACTTGCGATTCAAGGTCTCTGGCCTCACACCAGGACATGAGTATGAATACAGAATACTTGCTGAGAACAATGCTGGTCTCAGCCAGCCTAGCCCTTCCAGTCCCTTCTACAAAGCAGTTGACACTATCTTCCAGCCGGGACCTCCAGGGAGCCCGAGAGTGTTGGACACAACCAAGACCTCCATCACTCTGGCCTGGAACAAGCCGGTGTATGACGGAGGTTCTGAAATCACCGGTTACATTGTGGAGACCTGCTTGCCCGAGGAAGACGAATGGACTATTCAAACTCCCAAGAGGGGATGGACTGCCACTTCCTTCACTGTTACCAACCTCAAAGAAAACCAAGACTACAGAATCAACATCTGCGCCACTAATTGTGAGGGAGTGGGAGAGCCCGCCGCTGTTCCTGGAACTCCCAAAGCTGAAGACAGACTGCTCGCGCCAGAGATCGAGCTCGGAGCCGACTTGCGTAAGGTGGTCTGCCTCAGAGCTTGTAGCACTCTGAGACTGTTCGTCCCCATTAAGGGCAGACCAGCGCCCGAAGTGAAATGGTCCAGAGAACACGGAGAATCCCTCGATAAAGCCAACATTGAGATCACGCCGTCGTTCACCACGCTCCAGATAGAAAATGTGGACCGGTTTGATGGAGGTAAATATATGGTTACTGTGGAAAACGCCTCTGGAAGTAAGACTGCCTTTGTCAATGTCAGAGTGCTCGACACTCCGGGAGCACCTCAGAATCTGATTGTGAAGGAGGTCACAAGAGATGCTGTTTCCCTTGTTTGGGATGCCCCTCTTATCGACGGCGGCTCCAGAGTTCGCAACTACATTGTGGAGAAGCGAGAGTCAACCAGAAAGGCCTACACAACAGTCTGCGCCAGCTGCCACAAGTCCAGTTGGAAAGTTGGTGATCTGGAGGAAGGAAAGATGTACTGCTTCAGAATCTTGGCTGAGAACGAGTTTGGCATAGGCCTTCCTGTAGAGACCCTTGAAGCAATCAAAGTGTCAGAAAAGCCTCTGCCACCAGGCAAAGTGTCCCTCCGTGAAGTGACCAGCAGCAGCGTTACACTGACATGGGAAAAGCCCGACTATGACGGTGGGAGCAGAATCACAGGCTACATTGTGGAGATGCAGTGTAAAGGCAGTGAGAAGTGGACTCAGGTTATGGTGGTGAAGTCCAACGAGGCTCATGTCACTGGGCTCATGCAAGGAGAGGAGTACATGTTCCGCATCTCGGCCACCAACGAAAAGGGTGTCAGTGACCCACGTCCTCTCAGCCTCCCCGTGGTTGCAAAAGACCTGGTAATCCCGCCGACCTTCAAACTGGTCTTTAGCACATTCAGTGTGATGGCAGGAGACGATCTTAAGATCGATGTGCCGTACGCCGCCTGTCCTAAGGCCACAGCAACATGGCTCAAAGATGGCGTTGCGCTTAAAGAGACAACAAGAGTTAATGCTGATGCCACAGACAAAAACCTTCACCTGGTGATCAGGGAATCCTGCAGGGATGATGTTGGCACATATAACGTCAAACTAATTAACTCTGCTGGAGAGGCATCCACAGACATCAGTGTTGTAGTTTTGGATAAGCCTGGTCCACCTGCTGGTCCCATTAAGATGGACGAGGTCACCGCTGACAGTTTAGTCTTGTCCTGGAACCCTCCACCGTATGATGGTGGCTGTGCCATTAATAATTACATTGTTGAAAAGAGAGACACGTCCACCACCAACTGGCAGATCGTGTCGGCGACTGTGGCCAGAACTACCATCAAGGCAGCCCGTCTGAAGACCGGCTGTGAGTACCAGTTCAGGATTGCTGCAGAGAATAGATATGGCAAATCTTCAGCCCTGCTTTCTGAAACCATCGTTGCCCAGTATCCGTTTGAAGTGCCCAGTTCACCACGTTCGGTGGTGGTACAGTCAGCCACCAAGGAGACCATGGTGGTTGTGTGGGACCAACCAAGCAATGACGGCGGAAGCAAAATACTTGGCTACCACTTAGAACTCAAAGAGAGAAACAGCTTATTGTGGGTGAAACAGAACAAACAACTCATTCCAGAGACCAGATTCAAGGTCGTTGGCCTTGAGGAAGGAATCGAGTACGAGTTCAGAGTTTATGCTGAGAACATCGTCGGGATCAGCAAGGCCAGTAAAGTCAGTGAAATGCAAGTGGCCAGAGATCCCTGTGACAGACCAGGAAAACCAGAAGCTGTCATCGTCACCAGAAACCAGGTCACACTCAGATGGACCAAGCCAGAGTATGACGCAGGCATCAAGATCACCGGTTATATGGTAGAGAAGAAGGAAGGCTCTGGGCGCTGGATGAAGGCCAGCTTCACAAATATCATTGAGACAGAATTTGTTGTTACGGGACTTACTGAAGATCAGGTGTACGAGTTCCGTGTCATTGCCAGAAACGCAGCAGGTGTGTCCAGCCTGCCATCTGATTCTACCGGAGCAATCACTGCCAAGGACGAGGTGGATCCACCGAAGATCGACTTGGATGCCAAGTACTCTCAGGCTGTGGTTGTTAACGCTGGAGAGACGTTCAGGCTTGAGGCTGCTTTCTATGGTAAACCTGTGCCGACAGTGCACTGGCTGAAGGAAGGAAAAGAGATACCCGAAGCAGCTCGTATAGACGTGAAGAATACAGACTTCAATGCTTGTATCATTGTTAAGGAAGCCATCCGTGTTGACGGAGGTCAGTACACTTTGCGGGTCAAGAATGTTGGAGGGGAAAAATCTGTCAACATCAATGTCAAGGTGTTGGATAGACCTGGCCCACCGGAGGGACCGATCTCCATCTATGGAGTTACTAATGAGAAATGCTCCATTTCCTGGAAGCCTCCTTTACAAGATGGAGGCAGTGATGTTTCCCACTACATCGTTGAGAGGAGGGAAACTAGCAGGCTGGTTTGGACTGTAGTTGAAATAAAGGTGCAAACACTGAACCTAAAGATCACCAAACTTCTTCCTGGTAATGAGTACATCTTTAGAGTGATTCCAGTTAACAAATATGGCATCGGGGAACCTCTGGAGTCTGAGCCAATGATTGCCAGGAACCCATTTGTCGCTCCAAGTCCACCAACAGAGGTAGAAGTGTCCACAATCACTAAAGACTCTATGGTCGTGACCTGGGAGAGACCAACTAATGATGGAGGCAGCCCGATCCAGGGATATGTTGTTGAGAAACGTGACAAGGATGGTGTGAGATGGACCAGGTGCAACAAGCGCAATGTGAGCGAGCTTCGCTTTAGAGTGACGGGGCTCCTTGAAAACCACAGCTATGAATTCAGAGTGTCTGCGGAGAATGCTGCAGGCGTTGGCAAACCAAGTGCACCAACAATGTACTACAAAGCACTGGATCCTATCTTCAAACCAGGCCCACCAAACAACCCCAAGGTGGTCGACACGTCCAGGTCTACTGTTTCCTTGACATGGGGCAAACCAATCTACGATGGCGGCTGTGAAATCCAGGCCTACATCATTGAGGCTTGCAACGGAGCATCCGATGAGTGGTTCATGTGCACTCCTCCTACTGGAATCACTGACACCAAGTTCACAGTGAAGAAGCTGTTGGAAAAGCATGAGTACCAGTTCAGAGTGTGTGCAATCAACAAAGTTGGTGTTGGCGAGCATGCTGACGTTCCCGGAAAAATTCTTCTGGAGGAGAAACTGGAGGCCCCCGATCTGGAGCTGGACGCCGATATGAGAAAGATGATCAACATCAGAGCGGCGAGCACTCTCAGGCTCTTTGTTCCCGTGAGAGGGCGACCAGCCCCCGAGGTGAAATGGGGCAAAGCTGACGGTGAAATTAGTGAAACTGCCCAAATCGACAATACGGGCACCTATGCTTCTCTTGTCATTGAAAACGTCGACCGGTTTGCCAGTGGAAAGTACACCCTGACTGCAGAGAACGCCAGTGGAGTGAAGTCCGTCTTCATCAGCGTCAGAGTCCTCGACTCCCCAAGTGCCCCAACTAACTTCATAGTGAAAGAGATCACCAAGAATTCAGTTACTCTCACTTGGGAACCCCCTGCACTGGACGGCGGATCAAAGATTAAGCATTACATTGTTGAGAAGCGTGAGAGCACCAGGAAAGTTTACTCTCCTATTACCACTTGCAACAAGATGTCTTGGAAGGTTGAGCCTCTTCCCGAGGGAGGAATCTTTTTCTTCAGAGTCATGGCTGAGAATGAGTATGGAGTAGGTGTCCCCGCTAAAACTCTAGAACCAGTCAAGGTGTCCGAGAAACCTCAACCACCCGGCAAAGTCAGTGTTCTGGACGTTACTAACAGCACTGTGAGTCTGAAGTGGGAGAAGCCTGAATATGATGGTGGCAGCAGGATCAGTTACTATGAGGTCGAGCTGGCCCCGAAGGACAGTGAAACTTGGACTGTGTGTGCTAGTGTGAAGGCCCTGGAGACGGTAGTGTCAAACCTCCTCACGGGAGAGGAGTATCAGTTTAGAGTTGTTGCTGTAAATGACAAAGGCAAAAGTGATCCAAGGCAACTGGTTCAGTCAGTTGTTGCAAAGGACCTTGTCATTGACCCTGCTGTTCGACCCAAAGTGAGCACCTACCATGTCCAGGTGGGTTATGATCTCAAGGTTGAAGTCCCTGTTGCTGGTCATCCAAAGCCAACCATCACCTGGACTAAAGATGGAGCTGCCCTGAAGCAGACCACCAGAGTCAACGTCACCGACTCGGCCAATCACACCACTCTGACCATCAAGGATGCCACCAAAGAAGATGGAGGTATGTATAGCATCAATGTGGCCAATGCCCTTGGCTCCAAGGATGCCACAGTTGAGGTGATCACCCTGGACAAACCAGGCCCACCAACAGGCCCTGTCAAGTTGGAGGATATCAGTGCCGAGAGCATGACTCTCAACTGGGAACCTCCCACATACACCGGCGGCTGTCCAATCTCCAACTATGTGGTGGAAAAGAGAGACACAACCACAACCAACTGGGTGGTGGTTTCTGCCACCGTGGCGAGAACCACACTGAAAGTGGCCAACCTGAAGACAGGCGCAGAATACGTGTTCCGAATCTACGCTGAGAACCGATATGGAAAGAGTTACGCCATCGACTCAGAGCCTGTTGTGGCACAGTATCCCTTCCAGGAACCCGGCCCCCCAGGAACACCATTCGTGTCCTCATACACAAAAGACTACATGGTGGTTGAGTGGCATAAACCCCCGTCTGATGGAGGCAGCGCCATCCTGGGCTACCATCTGGAGAGGAAAGAGAAGAACAGTATCCTCTGGACAAAGATAAACAAAATGCTCATCCAGGACTGCAGATTGAAATCTACTCCTCTTGAGGAAGGTATCGAATATGAGTACAGAGTTTATGCTGAAAACATCGTGGGCATTGGAAAATGCAGTAAAGTGTCTGAGGTTTATGTGGCCCGTGACCCATGTGACCCCCCCGGCCGTCCAGAGGCTGTCATTGTGACCAGGCACACAGTCAAACTGAGGTGGACGCCGCCACAGTATGACGGTGGAAGTTTGGTTACTGGCTACGTTGTGGAGAAACGTGACCTCCCTGAAGGGAAGTGGATGAAAGCCAGCTTCGCAAACGTCATTGCACTTGAGTTCGAGGTTACCGGGCTGACAGAAGACTGCAAGTACGATTTCAGGGTTATTGCCAGGAATGCAGCTGGTGCTGTTAGCAAGCCCTCTGAAAGCACTGGATCCATTACGGCTAAAGATGAAGTCGATCCACCAAAGTGTGAGACTGATCCCATGTACAACCAGACTCTTGTTATCAACGCTGGTGAGATGTTCAGTCTGGAGGCCAGCGTGAACGGAAAGCCCATCCCAACCGCTCAGTGGTTCAAGGGAGATGTTGAAGTTGAAAACTCTGCAAGAGCCGAGATTAAAAACACAGACTTCAAAGCTTTACTTGTTGTGAAGGACGCCATCAGGGTCGACGGTGGACAGTACACGTTGGTTCTGACCAATGTGGCCGGAACGAAGACCGTCCCATTCAACGTGAAGGTCCTGGATAGGCCGGGACCTTCACAGGGACCTCTTACTGTCAGCAACGTCACAGAAGAGAAATGCTCTTTGTCATGGCTGCCACCCCGGCACGATGGAGGAGCAGGCATTTCTCATTACATCATTCAGAAGAGAGAAACCAGTCGCCTAGCTTGGACTGTGGTTTCTGGCGACTGTGGGGCTACCATGTTCAAGGTTACCAAACTGCTAAAGGGTAATGAGTACATCTTCAGAGTCATGGCTGTTAACAAATATGGGGTGGGCGAGCCACTGGAATCAACACCAGTCATTATGAGGAATCCATTTGTTCCTCCTGGTCCACCCCAAGAACTTGAGATAACCAACATCACCAGGGACTCAATGACCGTCTGTTGGAACCGCCCTGAAACCACTGGTGGCAGTGACATCAGCAATTACATTGTGGAGAAGAGAGACCGAGCAGGAGTGAGATGGACCAAGTGCAACAAACGCAGAGTGACGGACCTTCGGTTCAGAGTGACGGGGCTGACTGAGGACCACGAGTATGAATTCCGAGTGTCTGCCGAGAACGCAGCTGGAGTGGGAATGCCCAGCGCAGCTACGCCCTACCTCAAAGCCTGCGACCCCACCTTTGAACCAGGAAGCCCAACCAATGCCCACGTGGTCGACGTCTCTAAAAACGCCATCACCGTGGCTTGGCACAGACCGATCTACGACGGCGGGTGCGAGATCCAAGGATATGCCGTGGAGATTACCAAGGCTGATGAGGAGGAATGGACCATCTGCACGCCGCCATCTGGAGTCAACGCAACTAAGTTCACCATCAAGAAGTTGATCGAACATCAAGAGTACAAGGTGCGCATCTGCGCCATCAATAAACTGGGCGTTGGAGAACCCACTGAGATTCCAGGAGTGATTAAACCAGTGGACAAGATCGATCCTCCAGAAATGATCCTGGATTCAGATCTCAGAAAGGGAATTGTTGTTCGTGCTGGAGGTGCAATGAGAATCCGTATCCCCTTCAAGGGACGCCCGACTCCCGAGGTCAGCTGGGCCAAAGAGGATGGAGAACTGCCCAGCAAAGTTCAGATTGAAACCGCAGAAGATCAGACACAGCTCTCAGTCGACATCTGCGACAAATACGATGCTGGTAAATACATCCTCAACTTGGAAAATAGCGCTGGAACCAAATCTGCCTTTGTGTCTGTCAAAGTCTTGGACACTCCAGGAGCTCCAGTAAATCTGACCGTGAAAGACATCAAGAGGGAAAGTGTCACTCTCACCTGGGAGCCTCCTCTTATTGACGGCGGATCAAGGATCACAAATTATCTGGTTGAGAAGCGCGAGTCCACCCGGAAGGTTTACTCCAACGTGGACAACAAGTGCACAAAGACCAGCTATCGTATCACCGGTCTCACAGAAGGAATGATCTACTATTTTAGAATCTTGGCCGAGAATGAGTTTGGCGTGGGACAGGGAGCCGAGACCGTCGAGGCAGTGAGGACCTCCGAACCTCCTCTCTCCGTGGGCAAGGTCACTCTGACTGAAGTAACTAAAACATCTGCCTCATTGTCCTGGGAGAAGCCAGATCATGACGGAGGCAGCAGGATCATGGGCTACTACATAGAGATGCAGCCCGTGGGCTCGGAGGAATGGGTCATAGCTGCCACGACCAAAACCTGCGAGGGCACAGTCACAGGCCTCAGTGCAGGACACGAGTACCTCTTCAGAGTTTCGGCCTTCAACGAAAAAGGCAGGAGTGATCCGAGACCTCTGGCTGCACCTGTCACTGCTAAGGACGTCACTATTGAGCCCCGATTCAAAGTGACCTTCAACACTTACAGTTTACAGAACGGCGAGGATCTAAAGATGGAGATTCCAGTAATCGGACGTCCAACTCCCAAGGTTGAGTGGAAAAAGGACGGACAAGCTCTCAAGGAGACAACTAGAATAAATGTGTCTGGCACGAAATCTTCTACTAAACTTTGCATAAAAGATGCAAATAAGGAGGACTCGGGTAAATACACTGTGACAGCCACAAGCAGTGTCGGCACGGCAACCGAGGAGATCACAGTCATCATCCTGGATAAGCCCGGACCACCAACAGGGCCTGTGAAAATTGAGGAAGTTAGCTCCAATTATGTCTGTTTGTCATGGGAGCCGCCCGTGTACACTGGAGGATGCCAGATTAACAACTATATTGTGGAAAAAAGGGACACGACCACCACGGCATGGCAGATCGTGTCGGCTACAATCGCCAGAACGACCATCAAAGTCACCAAACTGAAGACTGGCATTGAGTATCAGTTCAGAGTGTCTGCTGAGAACAGGTACGGGAAGAGCTCTGCCATCGTCTCTCCTTCCGTCATCGCCCAGTATCCGTTCACTGAGCCTTCGGCCCCGGGAACGCCGTTTGTTTCCGCTGCAACCAAAGACAACATGGTGGTCGAGTGGAAAACTCCCACCAACAATGGAGGAAGCCCCATCATGGGCTACCACCTGGAGAGGAAGGAAAAGAACAGCCTTTTGTGGACTAAACTCAACAAACTACTGATCCCAGAAGCACGCTTCAAGACCATTGAACTTGAAGAAGGCATCGAATATGAATTCAGAGTATATGCCGAGAACCTTGCTGGCCTCAGTCCGTCTAGCAAGGTCTCGGAGAGCACAGTGGCCAGAGACCCCTGTGACCCACCAGGCACTCCCGAGGCTATTGAAATCACTAGAAACCATGTGACTCTTCAGTGGACCCGACCTCAGTACGATGGAGGCAGTGCAATCACCGGTTATGTGATCGAGAGGAGGAAGCACCCAGATACTCGCTGGATGAAGGCCAGCTTCACCAACATCATCGAGACACAGTTCACCATCTCCGGTCTTACCGAGGACTGCATCTACGAGTTCAGAGTAGTTGCAAGGAACGCCGCCGGAATTTTGAGCCGTCCCTCTGCAAGCACAGGAGAAATTACTGCCAAAGATGAGATTGAAGCTCCTGGAGCCACCATGGACCCCAAATACAAGGACATGACCATCGTTCATGCTGGTGAGACCTTCCTCATTGAAGCTGAATACACCGGCAAACCGCTACCAGATGTTATCTGGTTGAAGGACGGAAAGGAGATCGACAAAACCACAGCAAGAATGGAAATCAAGACAACACTCACGCATACTATCCTGACAGTAAAGGACTGCGTCCGGGTGGATGGCGGCCATTTTGTCCTCAAACTTGTCAACGTAGGAGGCATCAAAATGATCCCAGTCATGATTAAAGTTCTGGATCGACCCGGTCCTCCAGACGGCCCATTGGAGGTCAAAGGAGTCACAGCTGAGAAATGCTACCTGCACTGGAACCATCCCTCACATGACGGCGGAGCTGCCATCTCTCACTATATCATCGAGAAGAGGGAAACCAGCCGTCTGTCGTGGACGATGGTGGAGCCCAAGATTCAAGCCATCAGCTACAAAATCACTAAACTGTTGCCTGGTAATGAATACATCTTCAGAGTCACTGCTGTGAATAAATATGGAGTCGGTGAGCCTTTGGAATCGGAGCCAGTTGTCGCGCGCAACCCCTTCACCACTCCCGGCGCCCCCTCTGCCCTCGAGCCCAGCGCCATCACTCGAGACTCCATCGTGCTGACCTGGGAGAGGCCCGAGCACAATGGAGGTGCAGAAATCGAAGGATACGTTCTTGAGAAACGTGACAAGGATGGCATCAGATGGACTAAGTGTAACAAAAAGAGGCTGAACGACCTGAGATTCCGATGCACCGGTCTCACTGAGGGCCACTCGTATGAATTCAGGGTGTCGGCTGAAAACGCCGCTGGCGTCGGAAAGCCCAGCGCGCCGACCGACTACATCAAAGCCTGCGATGCCACCTACCCTCCAGGTCCACCAAATAACCCCAAGGTCACTGACCACTCCAGCACCACAGTCTCCCTGTCCTGGTCCAGGCCGATCTACGACGGCGGGGCAGCGATCACCGGATATGTAGTTGAAGCAAAGGAGGCAGCAGAGGATGAATGGTTCATCTGCACGCCCCACACCGGCGTCCAGGCTACTCACTACACCGTGAAGAAACTGAAGGAGAACGCAGAGTACAACTTCCGCATCTGTGCCGTAAACTGCGAGGGCGTGGGCGAGCATGTGGACTTGCCTGTGTCTGTAGTTGCCGCAGAAAAGCTTGAGGCCCCTGAAATTGAACTGGACGCCGACCTCAGGAAGATGGTCAACATTCGCGCCTCGGCCACCCTGCGACTGTTCGTGACCATCAGAGGAAAGCCGGAGCCCGAGGTCCGATGGACAAAGGCCGAGGGCACCTTGAACGAACGCGCTCAGGTGGAAGTTACAAGCTCTTACACCATGTTGGTGATTGAGAACGTTGACAGATTTGACACTGGCAAATACGTGTTAACTCTGGAGAATATGAGTGGCTCGAAGTCAGCTTTCATAAATGTTCGAGTTCTGGACTCTCCCAGCGCCCCTGTCAACCTGGACGTGAAGGACGTCAAGAGGAATTCTGTGTCTCTCTCATGGGAACCTCCACTTATCGACGGCGGAGCTAAAATCTCACATTATATCGTAGAAAAGAGAGAGCAGAAGAGAATGGCTTTCACCAGCGTTTCCAGCAACTGCGTGAGGAACTCTTACATCATTTCCGACCTACAGGAAGGAGGCAGATACTACTTCCGTGTTTTGGCCGTGAACGAGCTGGGAGTTGGTTTGCCTGCTACAACAGATCAAGTCAAGGTTTCTGAACCTCCGTTGCCTCCTGGTAAAGTTGCACTGGTCGACGTGACCCGTCATACTGTGACTCTCTGCTGGGAGAAACCCGACCATGACGGTGGAAGCAAGATCACAAAGTATGTTGTGGAGATGCAGCCGAAGGGAGACGACAAATGGACGGTGTGCAGTGAAGTCAAAGCACTGGAAGCTACCGTTGAAGGACTTGCAACCGGAGAGGAATACTCCTTTAGGGTAACTGCTGTGAACGACAAGGGCAGGAGCGACGCCAAGCCTCTGGCCAACCCAGTTTTGGTGAAGGACATCACTATGGAACCCGTCATCAACTTGTTGTTCAACACGTACAGCGTGAAAGCAGGAGACGACTTGAAGATCGATATTCCCTTCAGAGGCCGACCTGAACCTGAGGTGGCTTGGAAGAAAGATGGCCACAAGCTCAAGGAGACAACCAGGGTGAATGTTAGCAACACCAAGACCTTGTCCAAGATCGTCATCAAGGATGCCACCAAGGAAGATGTAGGAAAATATGAAATTACGCTGACGAACTCAGTCGGTAGCAAAACTGCTGAAGTTTCTGTCATCATCCTGGATAAACCCGGCCCGCCCAGCAACATCAAGCTGGACGAAGTGAGCGCCGACTTTATCTGTCTGTCATGGGATCCGCCGACCTACGATGGTGGGTGTCAGATCAACAATTACGTGGTTGAGAAGAGAGACACCACCACCACCACGTGGCAGATCGTCTCCGCCACAGTAGCCAGGACATCCATCAAGATTTCTCGTCTCAACCAAGGAACAGAGTACCAGTTCCGGATTGCAGCAGAAAACCGTTATGGCAAGAGTACTGCTATCGATTCCGCCCCTGTTGTTGCTCAGTATCCGTTTGAACCTCCTGGCCCACCGACCAAGCTGCAAGTTGCCCATGCCACTAAGTCTGGCATGCTCGTCGTTTGGGGAAAACCAGCCAGTGACGGCGGAAGTCCTATTATTGGTTATCATATTGAATGCAAAGACCAAAGCAGTATCCTGTGGACTAAGGTGAACAGAGGCCTGCTGGCTGAGAATCAGTTCAAGATGACTGGCATAGAAGAAGGCCTGCTGTACCAGTTCAGAGTCTACGCTGAGAACGCCGCCGGCATCGGTCCATGCACTAAACCCAGCGAGCCCGTGGCTGCCAGGGATCCGTGCGAATCTCCTCGTAACCTCAGAGTCACAAACATCACCAGAACCTCAGTGTCTCTCTTCTGGGATGCTCCAGAGTTTGATGGTGGAGTGAAGATTACTGGCTACATAGTCGAGCGTAAAGAAGTGCCTAACGGTCGCTGGCTGAAATGCAACTTTACTAATCTTCAGGACACCTACTTCGATGTGACTGGGCTTACGGAAGACGTCCAGTACGAATTCCACGTCGTTGCCAAGAACTCTGCTGAGATGTTGAGCGCTCCGTCAGAAAGCACGGGTCCTATCACCGTCAAAGATGACGTAGACCCACCCACCATCATTCTGGAGGATAAATTCAGACAGCTGGTCGTCATAAAGGCCGGAGAAGTCATTAGGATAGATGCTGAAATCACTGGCCGTCCTCTCCCAGTCGTTTCATGGACAAAGGAGGGCAAGGAGATTGAAGCCAAGGCAAGATGTGAAGTCACCTCCACAAATTTCGCAACTACTCTGATGGTCAGAGACGCTATCAGGAGGGACTCTGGCCAGTACGTTCTGAGTCTGCACAATGTCGGCGGAACAAGATCTGTCGCCATCAACTGCAAAGTTCTGGATAGACCTGGTCCTGCCTCTGGACCTCTAGCAGTGTCAGGCCTCACGGCGGAGAAATGCACGCTGACTTGGGGACCTCCTCAGGAGAACGGCGGAGCAGAAGTGATGCACTACATCGTAGAAAAGCGTGAAACCAGCCGCCTCGCCTGGACTCTCGTCTACGGCGACATGAAGGCGACGACTTGCAAGGTGACCAAGCTGCTCAAAGGAAATGAATACATCTTCAGAGTGAGGGGAGTTAACAAATATGGCGACGGTGAGCCCTTGGAGAGCGAACCCACTAAGGCCATTGATCCGTTCACCGTGGCAGCCGCGCCCACCAATGTCCAGGTCACCGCCGTCACCAGTGAGGCCATGACCATCTGCTGGGAGCGGCCAGTGTCCGACGGTGGCAGCAGCATCTCGGGCTACGTGATCGAGAAGCGAGAGAAGACAGGTCTCCGCTGGTGCCGCGTCAACAAGAAACCCGTTTATGACCTCCGAGTCAAAGCCTCGCACCTTCGCGACGGCTGCGAGTACGAATACAGAGTGTTTGCGGAGAACTCGGCAGGACTCAGTGCTCCTAGTACACCATGTCCACTGACCAAAGCCGAGGACCCACAGTTCCTGCCCTCACCTCCTGCTAAGCCTAAAATCATTGACTCTACGAAGACAACCGTCACACTGTCGTGGAACCGGCCACTCTTTGACGGTGGTGCGCCTGTGACAGGGTACAGGGTGGAGTACAGGAGGACACTGGATGATGAATGGGTCATTGGAGTCCAGAATACTAAGAACACAGAGTTCACTGTGGTGGGTTTGACACCCGGAGCTGAATACGTGTTTGTGGTGAAGTCCATCAATAAGATCGGCGCCAGCGAGCCCAGTCCAGAGTCCGACAAACAGGTGGCCAAAGAAAGAGAGGAGGAGCCTGTTTTCGACATCAGCAATGAAATGAGGAAGACTCTGATTGTGAAGGACGGCAGCTCTTTCACCATGACCGTCCCCTTCAGAGGCAAACCCATTCCCAACGTCAGCTGGACCAAGCCCGATGTGGACCTCCGTGTCCGCGCCGTCATCGACACCACAGACACCTTCACCTCCATAACCTTGGAGAAAGCAACACGCAATGACTCCGGGAAATACACCATCACCCTGTCTAGCATCGCCGGAACCGCTTCCGTGACGCTCAACGTCAGAGTCCTGGACTCACCCGGACCTCCTGCTCACGTGGAGGTCAAGGACGTGACCAAGACCTCAGCTACTGTGACTTGGGACACTCCCGAGAATGAGGGAGGAGGACCGGTCAAGAACTACCACGTGGACTACCGCGAGGCCAGCAAGAAGGGCTGGACCAAGCTGACGGACACGTGCCACAGGCTGACCTACAAGGTGACCGACGTGAAGGAGGGGGAGGTCTACTACTTCAGAGTCACCGGTGAGAACGAGTTCGGGACCGGAGTTCCAGCAGAGACCAAGGAGGGAACTAAGATCACAGGTATTTCCTAATGTTGTCTTTTTCTGCGATATAGATTATCATCCATTAGTCATCCATCACTCAGAATCCCCTTTTCCTTGTTAAAACATGTATATTGGTGTTGGAGCTCAGCTGACGCTCAAAATCTGGAGTTTGAAAGGTTTTTCATTTGGGCTCTTTGATCAAAGCAGAAATACCCACAAGGGGCGCGCCTTAAGACGGAAGGTTTTGTTTGTCATCAACACAGAAGGCTGATATAATAAATTGCCTCTGGTAACTTTAGCAGTTAGTTGCTTCTCTATGCTATTGCTATCCATGATTGATAGTTCCTGCGGCCAATAAAAAAGTTCCTAACATCCATACCAAACAGAATCTCTCGTGTATTCTCACAAGAGGAGGTGGAAAAGTATGAAACAGTATCAGAACGAGCTCCATGTTTGACTTCCTCTCCTCATACATTTTAATTAATTCAAAGACAATTTAAGGGAGACTGGAGATGTGAGAAAATCAGCTGATGACTCCTTTAAAGGTCTTTCATGCACTTTTCTGTAGAGATGTTTGTACTGATTTACCCCACACTAATGTGACTAAATGTATAAACAACTTGTGGGAGATTAACGTTTTTCCTCCATAAAACACATCTTGTCCTTTTCCATTCAGAAAAGCCAAGCCCACCGCCGAAGCTGGGCGTGACCGAGGTGACCAAGGAGAGCGTGTCGCTGGCCTGGGCCAAACCCGAGCAGGATGGCGGCAGCAGGATCACCGGCTATCTGGTGGAAGCTCTGGAGAAAGGCCAGGAGAAGTGGGTGAAATGTGGGGTGTCCAAGTCGGTCCAATTCACCGTGTCCGGTCTGAGGGAGAACGCCGAGTACTTCTTCAGAGTCAGAGCGGAGAACCTGGCAGGATTCAGTGACATCAAGGAGATGGTCACTCCTGTGGTCGTCAAAGACCAACTGGGTAAGTCACGGAAACATACTATTGACTCGGAAGTTCAGGGTGAGGATGAAGATTTAACTTCCGCTGATGTTTCTGTGTTTGGTATCAGAATCTCCTGAGATCATCATGAAAGACTTCCCTCACAACACGGTCTATGTCCGGGCCGGATCCACTCTCAAGTGTGAGATCCCCCTGACCGGCCGGCCGCTGCCCAAAGTCAGTCTGTCGAAGGACAACGTCATGCTGAAGTCCACCATGAGGTTCAACTCAGAGGTCACGCTCGACAGCATCAAGATCGTCCTGCGCGAGAGTATCGCCGGAGATTCGGGCCGCTACGACATCACCGCCTCCAACTCCAGCGGGACCACCAAGTCCTTCCTCAACATCGTGGTCCTGGACCGGCCCAGTGCCCCGCTGGGACCCGTAGAGCTGTTCGACGTCACGGAGGACAGCGTGAGTCTAAAGTGGCTCCCACCGGTGTACGACGGCGGCAGCCCCATCACCAACTACATCATCCAGAAGAGAGAGACCACCACTGCCAACTGGATGGATGTCTCCTCGGCGGTGGCCCGTTGCACCATGAAGATCATGAAGCTGACCACAGGCCTGGAGTACCAGTTCAGAATCAGAGCTGAAAACCGATATGGAGTCAGTGAGCACCTCGACTCGCCGGTGGTCTCCGTGAGCCTGCCTTACAGTAAGCACCACCTATCTTGGCTCTATTGCATGTTCATAAAGCTACACCACTCCAAATCCATTGAGAGCGCAGCTATGGCCGCCCTGTAACTTTCTTTTACTCCTGCAGCTATTCCAGACGCTCCGTCAACGCCAGAGATCACCGGCGTCACCCGGGAGACCATCACTGTGGCCTGGAAGGAGCCCAAGTCGGACGGAGGCAGCCATGTGTTTGGCTACCACCTCCAGATGAAGGACAAGAACAGCATCCTGTGGCAACGCGTGAACCGCATGGTGATCCGCGCCACACACTTCAAGGTCACCAACATCAACGCCGGACTCATCTATGAGTTCAAAGTGGCGGCAGAGAACGCCGCGGGAATCAGTGCATTCAGCAAGGTGTCCGACGCGGTCCTGGCCATCGACGCCTGCGGTGAGCAGATTAAAAATCATTCTTTAGTGAGAGGACGGTGGCAAGATCCATCTGTCCACACATGGAAGTGGGCGTGGCTTCAAGCAAAGCACGTCTTCCAGAATTGAGGCTGAAAGCGGTGAAGTTTGTATGATAATTAAAGAAGTTTTATCACTGAGTTATCTCATAAGTTTATCTCCTCCTGTTCTTGCAGAGCCGCCCGTTAACCTGCGGATCAATGACATCACTAAAAACTCCATCAGCCTGGTCTGGGAGAAGCCCAACTACGACGGTGGATCCCCGATCACCGGCTACCTCATTGAGAAGAAGAAGGACATCAGTCCCAAGTGGACCAAAGCCAACCTCACCAAGGTGACGGACACCCGCTTCACCGTGACCGGCCTGAAGCAGGACGTGTCCTACGAATTCAGAGTTATGGCCAGAAACGCTGTCGGCTCAGTGAGCAACCCGTCGATGACTGCTGGACCGGCCACCTGCGTGGACACCTACGGTAGGTCTGAGTGAGGATGATTTAGAAAGAAGATCATGCCAAATCCCACCAACAACACTTTTCACACTGTGTGGTTTCTGATCTTGTGTCCAGGCGCCCCAGAAGTGGAGATCCCTCAGGAGTACCTCAGCGAGGTCAAGTACAAGGCCGAATCCAATGTGGAACTCAAGTTTAACATCACGGCCAAACCGGCACCCACCATCGAGTGGTTCAAGGACGGCAGAGAGCTGGAGGTCAGCTCTCAGCTCTCCTTCAAGCACACCTTCGAGTCCACCAGCCTGTTCCTGAAGGAAACCACTCGTCTGAACTCTGGAACCTACGAGGTCCGGGTGAAGAACTCGCTGGGGTCTGCGTGCGGCGTCGTCAGGCTGCTCATTCAAGGTATTTCTAGGTTTGATGAAGCCATTTGAACATCTCCTGTTGTAAGGTAGAGAGCCTGATACCCATTAAAACTCTCACCAG
This sequence comes from Parablennius parvicornis, assembly GCA_900302745.1. Lineage (NCBI taxonomy): Eukaryota > Metazoa > Chordata > Actinopteri > Blenniiformes > Blenniidae > Parablennius > Parablennius parvicornis. The sequence continues at coordinate 24,526 of OMNM01059320.1, read as the reverse complement.
ACAAACCGGGCCCCCCCGCCGGAGAGATTCAGTTCAAGAAGGTGACGGCCGACAACATCACCATCATGTGGTCGCCTCCCGCCGACGAAGGCGGCGCCATGGTGACGCATTACATCGTGGAGAAGAGGGAGACCAGCAGGGTGATGTGGTCCATCGTCTCAGAGAAATTGGTCGACTGCATCGTGAACGTGCAGAGACTCATCCAGGGCAACGAGTACATCTTCAGAGTCCGCGGAGTCAACAAGTACGGCATCGGAGACCCGCTGGAGTCCGACCCAATCGTCGCCAGGAACTCCTTCGGTAAGCGAGTCCCTGGTAGTCTGTGGGTTCCACAACAGTGAATAGTGATGTTTAATCAGTCTTGGTTTGTTTTCGCACCGCACAGTTCCTCCCAGCGAGCCGTCCAAACCTAAAGTCACCATGATCACCAAGTCCACCATGACGGTGATCTGGGAGCGCCCGGCGCTGGACGGAGGCAGCGATATCGATGGCTACTACCTGGAGAAACGGGAGAAGAAGAGTTTGCAGTGGTTCAAGGTTTGTTTGGCTGTTGTCCACCCCATCTTATCACTACGACCACCTTGCTTCCTTCACCCACCATGTTTTGGTTTGTTTGTTCAGGTGGTGAAAGGAACCATCAGGGACACTCGACAGAAAGTCTCCAACCTGGTGGAGAACAACGAGTACCAGTACAGAGTTTGTGCCGTCAACAAGGCCGGCGCCGGAAACTATTCGGAGGGTTCTGACCTCTACAAGGCCTACGACCCCATCGGTACATATTCCTGCTGTCGACACCACAACCAAATATAGTTTCTTTGATGTCTTCTTGATGAACAACTGAATCACATTCTTTCCATCTTCTCCAGATCTCCCCGGCGAGCCGTCCAAACTGCGCGTGGTGGACTCCACAAAGACGTCCATCACCCTCGGCTGGGAGAAACCTGTCTACGATGGCGGCAGCGAGATCACGCATTACGTTTTGGAGCAGATGAACTCTGAAGACAAAGAATGGGTGACGATCAACCCGCAGGTCAAGGCCTGCGAGTATGTCGTGTCCCACCTGAAACCCGGAACGTACTACTTCTTCAGAGTGTTTGCAGTGAACTGTAAGGGCCGTGGAGAAGAAATCAAGATGTACCAGCCGGTGCAAGCCAAGGATGTCTTGGGTTAGTATTCATGTAAAAAGGTCATTTGTTTGGTGTCACAGTAAAGTGATCTATAGATGTCACATGAATCACGTTTCATTTCCCTCTTTTGTTCCTTTCTAACAGAGGAAGCTGATTTGGACTTGGATGTCCCTATGACAACACAGTACACAGCCAGGGCTGGCCGTGATGTGAACATCTTCATTCCTCTGAAGGGACGTCCCGCCCCCAATGTCACTTGGCGGCGCGGCGACCGTAATATGGCTGGCGACAACCGCTTCACCATAACTAGCAGCGAGAGAGCTACCACTCTCCTCATACCCAAGGTGACCCGCGATGATTGCGGCAAGTATGTGCTGGAGATAGAGAACGGCGTGGGAGAGCCCAAGATCGTCACAGTTTCCCTGAAGGTGCAGGACAGTCCATCCACTTGCCAGAAGCTGATGGTGAAAAACGTGACAAGAGGCAAGCTGACCCTCAGCTGGGAGGCTCCCGTCATCGACGGCGGCTCCCCCATCACCAATTACATTGTGGAGAAGAAGGGCTCCACCATGAAGGCGTATCAGGTGATCACCGCTGAGTGCCTCAACACCACCTTCAAGGTGTCGAACCTGGAGCAGGACATTGCGTACTTCTTCCGAGTGTCTGCCGAGAACGAGTTCGGGGTGGGCGACACGTGTGAGACCACCGAGCCAGTCAGAGCCACAGAAACTCCAGGAGGGGTCAAAGACCTGGTTATGGTGGATTCCACAAAGTCCTCCGTTACCCTGCAGTGGACCAGACCAGACCACGATGGCGGCAGCCACATCACTGAGTACATCATTGAAAAGAGAGCCCAGGAAGAGGTGAACTGGAGTTTAGGTGCTACCTGCAAGCGCTGTAGCTGTGAGGTGACCGGACTCAAGGAGAACGCCATCATGGACTTCAGAGTGTTTGCCAAGAACGAGAAAGGCACTAGTGACTTCTCTCAAGTCGGCCCCATCACGGTGGTGGACTACATCATCCCACCTGAGGCCAACTTGGCCGATTACCCCAACGGGGAACTTGCTGTTCGTATCGGTCAGAACATCCACATCGAGCTGCCCTTCAAGGGCAAACCAAGACCTGCAATCAGCTGGATGAAGGACAACCTTCCTCTGAAAGAGAGTGAGAAGGTTCGCTTCAGGACCACCGACAACAAGACGTCCGTCACAGTGAGAGGAGTCAAGAAAGAACATGCGGGTCAGTACACCTTGGTGCTGGATAACAGAACGGTCAAGAACTACTACGACGTCAACGTGATCACTCTTGGTCCACCCTCCACGCCTGTTGGTCCGATTCGTTTTGACGAGATCAAAGCTCAGAGCATCATTATTTCTTGGGACGAGCCTAAGGAAGATGGCGGCGGGGAGATCACCTGCTATAGCGTCGAGAAACGTGAAACCTCGCAGGCCATCTGGAAGATGGTCTGCTCCAGTGTCATCAGGACCAGCTTCAAGATCCCCAATCTGGTCAAGGGAACCCATTACCAGTTCAGAGTCCGCGCTGAAAACAAGTACGGTGTCAGCGAGCCGCTCACTTCCCTGGAAGTCATTGCACAGCATCAGTACAAGCCTCCCGGCCAGCCCGGGAAGCCAGTGGCCTACAATGTCACCAGTGACGGTATGACCATCAAGTGGGACGCCCCTGGCTTCGACGGAGGCTCGCCCATTCTGGGTTACCACGTGGAGAAGAAGGACAGGAACAGCCTACTGTGGCAGAAGGTGAATTCCACCATCATCTCCAACAGAGAGTACAGGATCATCGGCCTTCTGGAGGGGCTGGAGTATTCCTTCAGAGTTTATGCCGAGAACAATGCTGGACTCAGTCCCGTCAGTGAACAGAGCAAACACGCCCTGGCTATCTCTCCAGTCGGTAAGGTTTCTTGCTCATTAAAGCGTTCTTTATTTGTAAGGGTGTTTGTATTGCAGCACTTTGTTTTCCAGAATCTGAGCTGTCACTTTGCTTCTCGCTTGCATTAGATCCTCCTGGCACCCCCGTCTGCATCGACACCACCAGAGACTCGGTCACCCTGCAGTGGGAGATTCCGGCGAGAGACGGCGGCAGCAGGATCGTGGCCTACAGCGTGGAGCGCCGCCAAGGCAGAGGCAAATGGCTGCGATGCAACTTCACAGACATCAGCGAGACACAGTTCACCATCACCGGCCTGTGTCCTGGAGACAGATATGAGTTCAGAGTTATCGCCAGGAACGCTGTCGGCACTGTCAGTCCACCATCCAACTCTTCTGGTTACATCATGACCAAAGACGAGAGCAGTACGTATTTTCAGCCTGAAGCTATTGACCAAAGTTTATCTTCAACAAGTTTTCTAATAAACTAATCACTCATCTGTTTTCTCTGTAGTCACTCCAGAGATCGAGTGGTCTCCAGACCAGGTGACCACTCTGAAGGCTGGCGAGAACGTGAAGCTCAGCTGCAGCATCACCGGACGTCCGGTCCCTCAGATCGTTTGGTACAAGGACGGCAAAGAGATTGACAAGAGGACGATGATCGACATGGAGATCAGCACCAGTATTGGCACAAGCAACCTTTTCGTCCGCGATGCCAACAGAAACCATCGTGGAATCTACACTGTGGAGGCTAAAAACAGTTCTGGCACCAGGAAGGCTGACGTGAACGTCAGAGTGCAAGGTGGGTGAACAGACGCTTTGATTGACGTTGGTCAATCATTTGAACCTTTCGCTTAGTGTCAGTGATGGTTGCTTCTTCCTTTCAGATACACCCGGACCCGTTGACGGTCCCATCCGTTTTACTGGTATCACTGCGGAAAAGTGCACGGTGTGGTGGAACCCACCAGAGAACGACGGCTGCGCCGCAATCAACCACTATGTGGTTGAGAAGAGGGAGACGTCCAGGATCTCCTGGGCCTTGGTCACCTCCAAATGTGAAGCTTGTTCCTACAATGCCAGCAACCTCATCAAGGGCAACGAGTACCAGTTCAGGATCTCTGCGGTCAACAAGTTCGGCGTGGGCAAACCACTTGACTCCGATCCATTCGTGGCACAGATGCAATACAGTAAGTCCACTGAGAGTTATGACGTTGTTTTGTTGGATACCAATAGCTTGTACCGAAGCATGACCGCCTTGTTCTCTGTACCCTCCAGCTGTACCAGAAGCCCCTGGTACTCCTGATGCCACCCATGTGACTGGAGACAGTATCACCCTGTGCTGGACCCGGCCCAGGTCCGACGGAGGCAACGAGATCAAGCACTACATCCTGGAGAGGAGGGAGAAGAAGAGTCTGCGCTGGGTGAAGGTTTCCTCCAAACGGACCATCACTGAGCTGAGGCATCGCGTCACTAAACTCACCGAAGGAAATGAGTATGAGTTCCGCGTCATGGCCGAAAATGGTGCCGGCATTGGACCAGCCAGCAGCACCTCCAGACTCTTCAAGACCAGAGAGCCAACAAGTCCTCCCAGCGCTCCCACTGTGATCAAGGTACGGGTACAGAGGTTCTGTCGAAGAACCAAGGCCAGAACCCAGTTCAAACCGGTGTTGTAGTGTTTTAACAGCCGTTAACTCTGGTCCAGCCTTCACTTGTTCTGCTAGTTGCTTTTGTGCAAAAGTATCTTCAGTCAGAACATGAATTCTGGTCTTTCCTCCATCAGGTCATTGATTCCACCAAGTCCTCGGTGACCCTGGAATGGACCAAGCCAGTGTTCGATGGCGGCATGGAAATCATCGGTTACAACATCGACATGTGTAAGGCCAGCCTGGAGGAGTGGCACAGAGTCAACGAGCAGATCTGTATCAACACCAGCTACACCGCCAAGGGCCTAATGCCCGGAGAACTTTACAAGTTCAGGGTCAGTGCCGTCAATGGATCGGGAGAAGGAGAAGCCTCGGTAATACCGAACCCCGTCCAGGCACTGGACAGGCTCACGTCTCCAGAGATTGACATCGACGCCAACTTCAAGCAAACGCATATTGTGAAGAACGGCAGCACTGTGACGCTGCACATTGCTTTCCGAGGAAAGCCGGCGCCACTCGCCACCTGGTCGAAGGCTGACGCTGAGCTTCCAGTCATGGCTGACATCAACACAACCGACACATTTTCTACTCTGACGATAGAGGCTTGCACCAGGTATGAAGCTGGCAAATACACCCTCTCCCTGGAGAACAACAGTGGACGCAAGTCCATCACTTTCACCGTCAAGGTTCTGGACACCCCGGGGCCTCCTGGAGCCATCACTTTCAAAGATGTCACCCGCGCAGCCTTGACACTGATGTGGGATGCTCCTACCAATGACGGCGGCGCTCGAATCCATCACTACATTGTGGACAAGCGTGAGGCTAGCCGTCTTGCGTGGCAGGAAGTTAGCACCAAGTGCTCTCGTCAGATGATCAGGGTCACCGGTCTGGAGATCGGCGTGCCATATTTGTTCAGGGTAATTGCAGTGAACCAGTACGGCCAAGGAGAAGCTCACGAGATGACAGAGCCTGTCACTGCAACAGAAATTCCTGCACCACCCAAAAGACTGGATGTTGTCGACACTTCCAGCTCCACCGCCTCACTGGTTTGGCTGAAACCAGACCACGATGGAGGCAGCAGAGTACGAGGCTACATCGTTGAGTTCAGAGCTAAAGGCACTGACCGCTGGGTCGTAGCCGGGGAGCCCAAGACTCTAAAGATGGTGGTGGACGGTCTGATCGAGAACACAGAGTACGACTTCAGAGTGAAGGCCAGAAACGACGCCGGTGTCAGCGAGCCTCAGGCCACCTTCAGCTCCGTGGTCATCAAAGAGCCGCGCATCGAACCGACGGCGGACCTCAGCAGCATCACCAACCAGCTCATCACCTGCAAGCTGTCCAACACCTTCACCATCGACATTCCAATCAGTGGCCGGCCGGCACCCAAGGTCACCTGGAAGCTGGAGGAGATGAAGCTGAAGGAGTCGGACCGAATCTGCATCAGGACCTCCAAGGAAACCACCACTCTGATTGTGAAAGACAGCAAACGGAGCGACAGCGGCAAGTACTACCTGATCCTGGAGAACGCCGCTGGCGTGAAGACCTTCACCGTCACTGTGCTGGTTGTCGGCAGACCGACTCCGCCTACGGGTCCCGTGGTGATCTCAGGAGTCTCCTCCGAATCCTGCAGCCTGGCCTGGTCTGAGCCGTCTGACGACGGCGGCAGTGACATCACCAACTACATCGTGGAGAAACGAGAATCTGGTTCTGCTTCCTGGCAGGTGGTCAACTCCAGTGTGAAGAGAACCACCATCAAAGTCACACATCTGACTAAATATATGGAGTACACCTTCAGAGTGTGTGCAGAGAACAAGTTTGGAGTCAGCAAGTCCATCGAGTCCGCCGCAGTGGTCATCGAGCATCCATATGGTGAGTTCTGTATGAAAACAGGACAAACACAGGTGTCTCTCCTCGTGTGGCATATTCCAACAGAACAAATTGTTCCGCCTCATGAATAATATTCCAACACATCTGTTTCCTTTAACAGTTCCTCCAAGTCCGCCTACTCGTCCAGACGTAGTTTCTGTGTCTGCCAACGCCATCAGCATCAAATGGGACGTTCCATACGCCGACGGCGGCAGCCAGGTGACCGGCTACTGGATCGAGAAGAAGGAGAGGAACACCATTCTGTGGGTGCGGGAGAACAAGCTGCCCTGCCTGGAGTGCCACTACAAGGTATCCAACCTGATCGAGGGCCTGGAGTACCAGTTCAGGGTGTACGCCATGAACATCGCCGGACTCAGCAAGGCCAGTGAAGCATCCAGACCCGTGGTGGCGCTCAACCCCGTCGGTGAGAAACCACACCCATTTCACACCCTGTGTTTTTGTATTGAATTCGGTCGGTTTGGATCGCAATCTTTTCTGTTTGATGTCACATAATTGGCTCCACTAGAATCCAGTCCCCAGGAGGAACTAGGGTGTGTTTGTGACCGTCCAGTAACAAGTGTCTGCTCCCTCAGATCCTCCCGGTAAACCCGAGGTGACGGACATCAGCCGCTCCTCCGTTTCGCTGTGCTGGACCGTGCCACTCAACGACGGCGGCAGCAAGATCGTGGGCTACGTGGTGGAGAGGAAGGTCTACAGCGCCGATGAGTGGGACGACAACCGCTGGCTTAAGTGCAACTATACCACCATCTCCGAGAACTACTTCACCGTCGCCAACCTCGGCGAGGGCGAGACCTACGAGTACCGGGTCCTCGCGAAGAATGCTGCGGGTGTTCACAGCGCTCCCTCTGAGTCCACCGGGCCGATCACATGCAAAGACGAGTATTGTGAGTCCCACAATTTGAGTTTTTGTCCTCCAGTTCTGTTTATCCACCGTCAACGTCAGACTGCAATATGAACTCGTTCTTCTGGCTGCTGAGTTGTACAAACCTCTCTCTCTCACTGCAGCTCCTCCAAGAGCCGAGCTCGACAGCAAGCTGATCGGTGAGACAGTCACCGTGGTCGCCGGTTCTGACCTGGTCCTGGATGGTGCCGTGGGCGGTAAACCAGAACCCACGGTGTACTGGGCAAAGGGGGACAAGATTCTGGAGCCCGGGGAGAAGTACTCGCTGACCTACACCTCCAGCAGGGCTATGGCCGTCATCAAGAGCTGCGACAGATACGATACAGGACGATACATCCTGACCGTCAAGAACGCCAACGGACTCAAGACCGCCAGCGTTGCTGTCAAAGTTCTGGGTGAGCAAAGAACACCGTGGTATCAGTCTGGTTCTGGATGTGGAGCGTCCAGGATCTGTAGAGTCCTGGTGCGGTTTGGTAAAGTGGTTGGTAAAGCGGTTGGTGGTGCGGTTGATGAAGCGGTTGGTGGTCCTCTCCCTCTTTAAACAACAGATGTGTGTTTGTGACCTACAGACACCCCTGGAGCTCCGGCCGATAAGATCACCATCAGCAGGGTGACGGAAGAGAAGTGCACCGTGTCCTGGAAGATCCCTCTGGAGGACGGTGGCGATTCCGTCACGCACTACATCGTGGAGCGCCGCGAGACCAGCCGCCTTAACTGGGTCATCATGGAGAGCGAGTGCAAGTCCCTGTCCTGCGTTAGCTCCCGGCTCATCAAGAACAACGAGTACATCTTCAGAGTTCGCGGCGTCAACAAGTTTGGACCCGGAGTTCCTCTGGAGTCCGAGCCCATCATCGCCAGGAACGCCTACAGTAAGACGCCGTCCGAGGTTTGAGTCAAAAACTCCAACAGCATGGTGTTTTCCTGATCCTGAGCTTGTCTTGCCCCCCCCC
>OMNM01059320.1:3601-16112 GCA_900302745.1 Parablennius parvicornis | reverse complement strand
TCGCCGCCCGGCACGCCCGAGGCCACAGCGGTCGGGAAAGAGCACGTCATCATCGAGTGGCTGAAGCCCGAGAGCGACGGAGGCAGCGAGATCAAAACCTACATAGTGGACAAACGAGAGAAGAGCAGCACAAGGTGAGAAAGAATGACAGGCATGAAGAGAAGGAGGGAAGGATGGTAGGATGGATAGAAAGACTGAAGGAGGGAAGGATGGTAAGATGGATAGAAAGACTGAAGGAGGGAAGGATGGTAAGATGGATAGAAAGACAGAAGGAGGGAAGGGTAGAAAGAGAAGGATGGACAGATGATAGAAAGACAGAGGGATGGATGAACAGATTTGGCTCCTGCTTTATGAGCCATTGGTTTTTGGTTCTAGGTGGACCCGCGTGAACAAGAACTACACGATCTACGACACTCGTCTGAAGATCAGCGGCCTGCTGGAGGGAAGCGAGTACCTGTTCAGGGTCACCGCTGTCAACGCTGCCGGAGACAGCCAGCCGAGCGACGCCTCATCGTACATCCTCTGCAGAGACCCCACATGTACGAGACGCTTCGACGAACCCGCCGCGGAATGGCCGACGCATTTCTAACCGTCTTTGTTTAACTTCCGCAGACACGCCGGCTCCTCCGTCGATGCCGCGCATCACTGACACCACCAAGCACAGCATCAGTATGACCTGGACCCGACCCATGTACGACGGCGGCTCCGACGTCACCGGCTACGTGGTGGAGATCCTGGAGGAGGGCTCTGAGCAGTGGTACCGAGCCACCGCCAAGGCTCTGAAGACCAATGAGTACGTGGCCGCTGGCCTGTCAGCCAATAAGAAGTACCAGTTCAGAGTAGCTGCCATCAACAGCAAAGGGACTGGAGAGTTCAGCGAACCCAGCGCTGAAGTAGCGCCGCTGGAGAAAGTTGGTGAGTTGAAGACTTCACTACCTGATGCGTCCGTTTGAAATTCAGACTCCGTTTCACTGAGTCCTCCTCTCCTCAGAACTACCGGACCTGGAGCTGGCCGAAGACCTGAAGAAAACGGTGTGTCTGCGAGCCGGAGGCACCCTGCGGCTCTTCGTATCCGTCACCGGCCGCCCGACGCCGGTGCTGGCCTGGAGGAAAACCGGCGTGGAGCTGCAGAGCCGTGGTTACATTGAGACCACCGACAGCTACACCCTGCTGATCGTGGAGAAGGTCACTCGCTACGATTCGGGAAAATACGTGGTGGAGGCCGAGAATCCATCCGGCAAGAAGACCGCCACCATCCTGGTGAAAGTTTACGGTAGGTCTTCGAGAATTTTGAGCTTTGGCCGTTTTGGTCTGATGCTGAAGTGGAAAAGTTGACGGCTGATTCCTCTGGTTCTTCAGACACTCCCGGACCTCCGGGCTCTGTGAAGGTGAAGGACTACACCAAGGAGTCGGTGGTGATCACCTGGGACGTCCCAAGCATCGACGGCGGCGCTCACGTCAGCAACTACATCGTGGAGAAACGCGAAGCCCACATGAAGTCGTACAAGACCGTGACCACTGAGTGCAGGAAGACACTGTTCCGGATCACCGGCCTGGAGGAGGGAATGCACTACTTCTTCAGAGTCCTGCCGGAGAACATCTACGGCATTGGCGAGCCCTGCGAGACGTCGGAGTCTGTGTTGGTGTGTGAAGTGCCATCAGTTCCCACAAACTTCCAGGTGGTGGACGTGACCAAGTCTTCAGTCACTCTGCGCTGGGAGAAGCCGTTCTACGACGGCGGCAGCCGACTGTCGGGTTACACCATCGAGGCCTGCAAGGTGGGCTCCGACAGGTGGACCACTGTGGCGACGGTGAAGGCTTCTGCGTACCAGAACACCATCCAGTCCCTGACGGAGAACGACCAGTACCTGTTCAGGATCCGAGCCACTAACAGCAGAGGAGCCAGCGAGCCCATGGACACAGTCACTCCGGTGCTCATCCAGGACGTTCAGGGTCAGTCATCATCTCAATACACGCTTTGCATTTATTCAGGTTCTGAGCTCTTTGGAGGATTTGACACACGCCCCCGTGTTTTATTCCAGTGATGCCGAAGATCGACTTGACCAGCATCCCCCAGAAGATGGTTCACGTGCATCGCGGCAAGCCGATCGACCTCAACATCCCTATAAAAGCCAAACCGGCAGCGGTCTGCTCCTGGTACTTCGGTGGCATCAAGCTGAAGGACACCCTGGACCGCATCAAGATCGACAGCAATGGCAAATTCACCCACCTCGTCATCCGTGAGACCACCATCAACGACACCGGAGACTACAGACTGGAGGTGAAGAACACCATTGGTGTGGCAACCGAGGTCATCAAGGTCATCATTCTCGGTAAGTAGAACTTCATCTCGTGGTACGAATGAAGACTTTTACGTACGCTAAACAGCTGTCTCTGCTGGTTCCATCCAGATAAACCCGGTATCCCTGTGGGTCCGATGAAGATTGAGGAAACCGATGGCGTGTCCGTGACGACCAGCTGGGAACCTCCGCTGAAGGATGGTGGCGCTAACGTTAGCGGCTATGTGGTTGAGCAGCGTGACGCTCACCGCCCTGGCTGGATCACCATTTCAGAGTCGGTCACACGACCCTGCTTCAAGTTCACCAGGCTGTCTGAGGGAACCGAGTACGTGTTCCGTGTGGCGGCCATGAACCGCTTCGGAATCGGCGGCTTCCTCCAGTCTGAGGTCGTGGAGTGCAAGAGCGCCAAGAGTGAGTGTAGAAACGTCTTTGATCAAAGGCCCAGCTCCACGTCCTGTTTGCAAGACATTCATCTTCTAATCTGTTTCTTTCTACTTAGCTATTCCTGGACCTCCAAGCAGACCAGAACTGGTTGACGTGACCCACGAGGGCATGACGGTAACCTGGCAACAACCGGAGGACAACGGCGGCTCCACAATCGCCGGCTACATCATCGAACGCAAGGAAGCCCGGTCGGACCGGTGGCTGAAGATCAATAAAAACCCAGTGACCATGACCAGGTACCGTTCCTCTGGACTGATCGAAGGCCTGGAGTATGAATATCGTGTCATAGCCATCAACTCCAGAGGAGCCGGGAAACCCAGCGAGAGCTCCGCCCCCACCGTGGCCATGGATCCCATTGGTAGGCATCGACAAACTTATTCAAAATCCTGTTTTGGATTCTATCCAGTCACTGTATGTAATGTGTGTGTTAATTTTCTGAACAGAACCTCCAGGTGCACCGGGTCACCCCAGAGTCACAGACACCACCAGAACCTCGGTGTCTTTGGCCTGGCTGCCACCAGAAGAGGAGGGCGGGTCCGTAATCACCGGTTACTTTGTTGAGATGCAGAAAGTGGACCAGATAGAATGGACGCTGTGCAACACCACGCCCATCAAGATGTGCGAGTACACGCTCACCCACATGCCCCAAGGCGCCGAGTACAAGTTCAGGGTCATCGCCTGCAACGCCGGCGGTGTCGGAGAGGCTGCCGAGATTCCTGGAGTGGTTAAAGTCCAGGAGATGCTCGGTAACACAAAATATTTATTTCTTTTATGGTCAAATGTCATAAGAAACATCAATAACCTTCAGCTGAATGTTTGTTCTGGACCACTTTTTTTCTCCCAGTGTATCCGGACTTTGAGCTTGATCGTAAATATGAGGAGGGCTACGTGGTGCGGCAGGGTGGAGTCATTCATCTGTCCGTACCCATCAAGGGTAAACCCATCCCCACCTGCAAGTGGACCAAGGATGGCCGTGACATCTCCCACCGAGCTATGATCGCCACTTATGATGACATCACTGAGCTGGTCATCAAAGAGGCACACAAAGACGACACCGGCACCTACGACTTGGTCCTGGAGAACAAGTGTGGCAGGAAGGCGGTTTATATCAAGGTGGGCCCACAAATTTATGAAAACTATTAACAAAACATGCCAGAGTTAAAAACCAACAGCTGAACCTTGTGTGCACCTTCTTCCCACCGTCCAGGTCAAGGTGATTGGTCGGCCAGATGTTCCAGAAGGTCCTCTGGAGTTTGATGACATTCAAGCCAGATCGGTCCGGGTCAGCTGGAGGCCGCCGTCCGACGACGGCGGCTCCGATATCCTAGGATACATGGTGGAGAGGCGGGAAGTGCCCAAGGCGGCCTGGTACACCGTGGACGCCCGGGTCACCGAGACCTCTCTGGTCGTGAAGGGCCTAAAGGAGAACGTAGAGTACCACTTCAAGGTTTCTGCCGAGAACCAGTTTGGTGTCAGCAGATCTCTCAAGTCCGAAGAGGCCGTCACGCCAAAGACACCACTCTGTGAGTATCGGTACTCTCAACACACTGGGCGACTATATTGGTTACAATGTCTTTGGCTGACAGTGCGTTTCACCAACAGGCCCACCTGAACCGCCCAGCAACCCACCAGAGATCATGGACGTGACCAAAACCATGGTGTCCCTGTCCTGGGCTCGGCCCCGTGATGACGGAGGCTCTCGCGTCACAGGCTACTACGTTGAACGAAGGGAGGTTTCCACGGAGAAGTGGGTCCGCCACAACAAGACCCACATCACCACCACCATGTACAACATCACCGGCCTCATCCCAGACGCCGAGTACATGTTCAGGGTGGTGGCCCAGAACGACATCGGGCAGAGCGAGCCTGGCCCAGCTTCAGAGTCCGTGGTCTGCAAAGATCCATTCGGTTGGTCCATAGTACCTGACTGTACACTCGTAAAGTCCTTAAACAGTGGAATCCAGTGTTGACCGCTGCTTTTCTGTTTTCCTAAAGACAAACCAAGCCAACCAGGAGAGATCGACATCATCTCCATCACCAAAGACTGTATCACCATCCACTGGCTGCGGCCAGAGCACGACGGCGGCAAGGAGATCCTTGGATACTGGATCGAGTTCAGGCAAGCTGGAGAGAGCGCCTGGAAGAAGTGCAACAAGGAGCGCTCCAAGGACCGCCAGTTCACCATGGGCGGCCTGATGGAGGCCACCGAGTACGAGTTCAGGATCTTTGCAGAGAACGAGACCGGGCTCAGTCGACCTCGTCGCACGCCCATGGGAATCAAGACCAAACTGAGCGGTGAGCAGCATCAGAGTTCAAGGGTTCTTTAAGCACGATCTTCAATTCATACTTTCAATCTTAAAATGCTGATTTCTATTTTTTCTGCAGTGGGAGAAACCCCAGCTCTGAAGGAAGAAATCAAAGACGTCACCACCAAACTGGGCGAGTCCGGCACTCTGACCTGCGGCATCATCGGCCGACCTCTGCCCGAGATCAAGTGGTACCGCTACGGCAAGGAGCTAATCCAGAGCCGCAAGTACAAGATGAGCTCCGACGGCCGCAACCACTCGCTCAGCATCTTGACAGATGAGCAAGAGGATGAAGGCCTGTACACATGTAGGGCGCTCAACGAGGCCGGAGAGATCGAGACCAGCGGCAAACTGCGCCTGCAGGCGGCGCCGCAGTTCCACCCCGGCTTCCCGCTGAAGGACATGTACTACGCCGGCGCGGGCACCAGCCTCCGCCTCCACGTCGTCTACATCGGCCGCCCCATCCCACAGATCATGTGGTTCTACGGTAAGAAGCCCCTGAACCCTTCGGAGAACGTGGCCATCGAGAACACTGAGAGCTACACCCACCTGGTGGTGAGGAACGTCCAGAGGAAGACCAATGCCGGACGCTACAAGGTGCAGCTCAGCAACAAGTTTGGAACTATCGACACTGTGCTGCGTGTTGAGATTCAAGGTACGGGCAAAAACCAAGGTCCTGAACGTGGCTTGATTTTTTGGGCTGCAACCGACTTTGATTTCTTTGTTTTCCAGACAAGCCGTGTATACCCGAGGGCCCCATGGTGGTGGAGGCTCTGCTGAAGAGCTCGATTATCATCAGCTGGAAGGCTCCCAAAGATGACGGAGGGTCCGTCATCACCAACTACATTGTGGAGAAGCGCGAGGCCAAGGAAGGCGAGCAGTGGCACCTGGTATCCTCCTCCATCTCTGGCACGACTTGTCGTGTCCCCAACCTCAACGAGAACTCTGGCTACTACTTCAGAGTCTCGGCACAGAACCAGTATGGAGTCAGCGAATCTCTGGAAATTCCCTCAGTCGTCATTGTCAAGACGCCGTTTGGTAAGCTCAGTCTTAGTGTTGTTAGTTTATTTTAGTTTTTATTGTTATTTGCTTGTGTTCTGTGTCATTTTTGTTCATCCCTACCCACAGTCTTCTTCCCCTGACAACACACTGACATTCTGGCAATCACTGCACAGACCATGTGAGACTATGGCCTCTTGTGTTTCTCCTCAGATAAACCCGGCATCCCCCAGCAGCCCTTCATCATGAGCTCCACCAGGGACTCGTGCGTCGTCTGCTGGAAGCCTCCGAGCAGCGACGGCGGTGCCAAGATCACCAGCTACTACCTGGAGAAACGGGAGAAGAAGCAGAACAAGTGGATGTCGGTCACCTCCAAGAAGCTTGTGGAGACCAGCTTTGAGGTGAAAAGCCTGATCGAAGGCTTCGAGTACGAGTTCCGCGTCAAGTGTGAGAACATGGGCGGCGAGAGCGACTGGAGCGAGATCTCGGCGCCGATCATCCCCAAGTCCGACCAGGCTCCTCGCGCTCCCGCTTTCAGGGAGGAGATCCGAGACATGACCGTCAAATACCACGCCAATGCCACCTTTGTCACAAAGGTACACGTTTAAGTTATTTCTACACACACACACACACACACACACACACACACACACACAGAAAAACACTGCATAACAAGGTTGTTTGTCCTTTAACCAGATCATCGGACACCCGAAGCCTTTGGTGAAATGGTATCGTGGCGGTAAGGAGGTCCTGGCTGATGGAGCCAAAATCAAAGCTCTGGAGTTTAAGGGAGGTTACTACCAGCTAGTGATCACCGCGGCCGATGAACAGGACGTGGATGTCTACCAGGTCCGAGCCACCAACTCTTCAGGATCCATCTCCACCACGGCCAACCTGGAAGTGGAAGGTAATCCATCAAACTGAAATAGTGATCGGTTAACTGTTGCTGTCATTAGACGTCCAGATCCGTAGAACTGTGGCTCTTTTGTAATGATTTTTGTTGTTTTTCCTCTCACCTTCAGTCCCGGCAAAGATCCACCTGCCCAAAGAACTTCAGGGAATGGGAGCTGTCCACGCCGCCCGTGGCGACCACATCACCATCAAGATCCCCATCTCTGGCAAACCGGAGCCGGCCATCACTTGGCAGAAGGGGCAGGAGATCCTCTCCAACTCTCCCCATTACCAAGTAATCACCACCAGATCCTTCACCTCCCTGGTCTTCCAGAAAGGAGTACAGAGGAAAGATAACGGCTACTACATCATCACCGCCAAGAACAGATTCGGAACGGACAAGCAGACCATTGAGGTCGACATTGCCGACATTCCCGAAGCTCCAAAAGACCTCAAAGTCAGTGACATTGGCCGCGATTCCATCACTTTGACCTGGGAGCCGCCGGCTAATGATGGCGGAAGCGACATCATTAGCTACATCGTTGAAAAGTGTCCCACGACGGCTGACCGCTGGATTCGCGCAGGGCAGACCGCCGACTGCAGCATCACCATCATCAACATATTTGGAAAGACCAAGTACCAGTTCCGGGTCATTGCTGAAAACCAGTTCGGCCTGAGTCCTCCTTCCAACCCGACTGAACCCATCACCACCAAGGAGGACAAGTCTGTGATCAGGAACTACGACGAGGAGGTGGACGAAGCCCGGGAAATCACTAAGGAAGAGGCTTTGTCCTACAAGGTGAAGGAGCTGTCCTCTAAGTACACCATCTCTGAAGAGCTTGCGCGCTGCCAGTTTGGTGTGGTCCACCGTTGTGTGGAGATTTCCACCAAGAAGACCTACATGGCCAAGTTCATCAGAGTCAAAGGAACTGACCGCGAGTTGGTACTCAGAGAAATAGAAGCCCTTAATGTTGCAAGGCACAAGAACGTAATCTACCTACATGAATACTTTGAAAGCATGGAGGAGATTGTCCTCATCTTTGAATTCATTTCTGGAGTGGACATCTTCGAGCGCCTCGGCACCAGCAACTTTGAGCTTTCGGAGCAAGAAATCGTCCGCTACCTGAGACAAGTGTGCTCCGCTCTCAAGTTCCTGCACAGCCATAACTTTGGCCACTTTGACATCCGCCCGGACAATATCGTCTACACCACGAGGCGAAGCACCATCATCAAGATTATTGAGATGGGTCAGTCAAGACTGCTTGTACCTGGAGAAAACATCAGAATGCCATTCTCAGCACCAGAGTACTGCGCCCCAGAGGTCCACCGCCATGACCTGGTAACAACCGCTACTGACATGTGGTCTGTCGGCGTCATGGCGTACGTTTTGCTCAGTGGCCTGAATCCATTTGCAGCAGAATCTACTACAAAGATGATAGAGAACATCTCCAACTGTGAGTATGTTTTTGACACTGAGGCGTTCAAGGACATCAGCCTGGAGGCGATGGACTTTGTGGACAGACTCCTGGTGAAGGACAGGAAGCTCCGTATGACAGCCCACGAGGCTCTGGAGCACCCGTGGCTCAAGATGAAAATCGAGCATGTCAGCAACAAGACCATCAGGACACTGAGACACAGACGGTACTACCAGTCTCTGGTGAAGAGGGTTGACACCATCGTGTCAGCAGCTCGTGTTGCGTTTGGTGGTGGCTTCAAGAACCAGAGGGGACTGGCCGTTGGTAAAGTTAAGATTGGAACTGAGTACCACGGCCTTCGAGCCGGGCCAGTCATGCACGGCTCAGCTGAGGAGGGTGGACATGTCAGATTTACTTGCACCATCGCAAGCTACGACAAGAGCACACAGGTGACATGGTACTTTGGTAACCGTCAGCTCCATCATAGCTCCAAGTACGAAATCACCTACAGCAACGGTTTTGCCAGCATTTACGTGAAGGACATTGAAGAGAGCGATGACGGTGTGTACAGATGCAAAGTGCTCAGTGACGACGGAGAAGACAGTGCTTATGGAGAGCTCTTTGTCGAGACCGTGAGGAGCATCAGAGAGCACTACATCAGTCGCACCATCAAGAAGCTCAGAAGGAGGGTTGACAAGACCAAACTCTTGCAGAGACCACCAGAGTTCACTCTGCCTCTCTACAACCGCACTGCCTACATAGGTGACGATGTTCGCTTCGGAGTCACCATCACTGTGCACCCAGAGCCGCACGTCACATGGCTCAAAAACGGAGAGAGAATCAAGCCGGGCGACGACGACAGAAAATATACCTTCACCAGCGATAAGGGTCTGTACCAGCTTATGATCCACAACCTGGACATGAAAGACGATGCAGAATACACTGTCATGGCCCACAACAAGTTTGGAGAAGACAGCTGTAAGGCCCGCCTCACAGTGACACCCCATCCTGTGTCCGAGGAAACTATGAGGCCCATGTTCAAGCGTCTGCTGGCCAACATCGACTGCACTGAAGGAGATAGCGTCCGCTTTGAGCTCAGAGTCTCGGGTGTTCCTACGCCGACTCTCAAGTGGGAGAAGGATGGCCATTCACTACAGTTTGGGCCAAAGGTAATCGTTGTTGAGGAGGACATTGATTATCATGTCCTGCACGTTAGGGAGACTCTGCTCGAGGACTCTGGCGTGTACAAAGTAACCGCAACCAACTCGGCTGGCTCGGCCAGCTGCCAGGCCACCCTGAGAGTGGACCGCCTCACCTACACCAGGAGAGAGTACAAGAACGAGGAGGAGAAGTACAGACACGTGCAGAAACAAATAGAAAAGACCAACAAGATGGCTCAGAGAATCGTTGCCACTGAGGAGATGGTACCTCTGAACCCCACTGCGCAGGAGGCCCTCAAGTTTGCTGCAGAGATGTACAAACCTGCTGTGAGCACGAAAAACGTTGAAGGTGAGTTTGACATCACGGTACAGAAGTCGGACACCAAGAAGTTGGAAGAAGAGAGGAGGCTCTTCATGCCCTACGAGATCCCGGAGCCCCTGGTTCACGATCCCAGAGATCTGGATGAGGACAAAGCCATCAAACAGTTTGTGCCACTGTCCGACATGAAGTGGTACAGAAAGCTGAGAGACCAGTACGAGATTCCAGAGAAGATGGAAAGGTTTGTGCAGAAGAGGCAGAGGCGTATTCGTCTGTCAAGATGGGAGCAGTTCTATGTGATGCCCCTCCCACGAATCACTGACCAGTACCGACCAAGATGGCGCATCCCCAAACTCACTCTGGACGACCTGGAGACGGTCAGACCTGGACGCCGCTCGCCCTCTGCTGAATCTGAGATCTCTTTCAGATCCAGGAGGAGATCTCTGGGAGACCTGAGCGAAGATGAGCTGCTGGACGAATACATGTCCGCCAGGAGGACAGAAGAAGAAAAAATTATGCTTGAGGATGAACTTGAACTTGGTTTTTCGGCCTCTCCCGTCGGTAGCCCAGTCCGCATGGAGCGTCATGCCGTGGAACGTGAAGAGAGGAGGCTGGAGGTTCGACACGAGGCCGTCGAAGTCTCTGAGGTGAAGAAGAAACGCACTGTCTCTCAGTATATGAGAAGAAGAAGGTCGTTGTCACCGACCTACATCGAGTTGATGCGTCCGGTCTCAGAGTTGATTAGACCGTCTCGATCCAGACCTCCCCTGGAAGTGGAGGGAGAGATTCTGGAGAGGAGGTCCCCCACTCCAGAGAGGACCCGTCCCCGTTCTCCCAGCCCCATCAAGTCAGCAGAGAGGTCGTCACGCTCCTCCTCCAGGTTTGAGAGATCTGCACGCTTTGACATCATGTCCCGGTACGAAGCCAGAAAGGCTGCGCTGAAGTCCGAGAGGAAGTACCAGGTGGTCACTCAAACACCTTTCAGCCTGGACCATGTTCCTCGTGTGACCGTCAGAATGCGCTCTCACCGCATTCCGATTGGCCAGGACACCAGATTCACTCTGAACATTCAAGCCAAACCAGAAGCTGAAATTTCCTGGTTCCACAATGGAAACCCGATCTCTGAAAGCGGCGACAAGTACATATTCAGTGACATGAGTGGTGTTTTGTCCATAACTATCCTGGACTGTCAGGAGGAGGACAGCGGAACTTACCGCTGCGTGTGCTCCAATATTAAGGGAGAAGCATCCGACTACGCCACTCTGGAAGTCTCCGGCGCTGGATACACCACCTTCTCTTCCCGCCGAAGGGATGAGGACGCCCCCAAAGGGCACGTCCCAGAGGTCAGTCGCATCGACCACTATCACACCTCTCACTTCAAAGCTGGATATACTGCCGAGAGCCACTTGGAGGTCAAAGAGACCAAGTCTAAGTTGACTACGACCCACGAAACTGTGACACGTGAAAGATATGCCGCCTCCTCTGCTGAGAGATACGGTTCAGCAGAAAGGTACTCCTCTGCCGAGAGATACGACTCGTCTATCAAGTATGGCTCCACTGAATACCTTTCGTCTGCTTCGTCCTATTCATCAGACAAGTTCTCTTTGACTGGAAGACATGTTTCCACTGAAGCCAAGCTCAAGTCCTCTTCTGTCGCCGTTTCTGAGGAAGTTTCTGTCCACAAAACAAAAGCTTCTCTTGCTGCCAGAATCCTCACCAAGCCCCAGTCTTTGACAGTGGCAGAGGGAGAAATGGCCAGGTTCTCCTGTGATATCGACGGTGAACCTGTGCCCACCGTGACATGGATGCAGGAAAGCCGAACCATCGTTTCATCCCTCCGCATCAAGGTGGTCACGACTCAGTACAAGTCTAGCCTGGAGATTTCCTCTGTAACGGCCTCGGATGAGGGCAGCTACACCATTGTGGTGGAGAACGCAGCGGGCAGGCAAGAAGCTCACTTCACTTTGACCATTCGCAAAGAAGTTCTCAAGGAGGAGGTGAAGGCAGTCAAATCCCCTGAACCATCCAGGAGTGCTGGTGTGACCTCCCCTGCTCCTAGCGTCAAGTCGCCAGAACCCAGGGTCACTTCCCCCGAGCCTTCGGTCAAATCACCAACTCCTAGTACCAAGTCTCCAGAACCTGGTGTCACGTCTCCAACCCCAAGTGTGAAGTCACCAACACCGGGAATAAAGTCCCCTGAACCTGAGGGAGTTAAATCTCCAACTACAGTGAAATCTCCTGTACCAACTGCACTCTCTCCAGCTCCCAGCGTGAAATCTCCTGAACCGGAGGGACTGAAATCACCACGAGGTGTGAAATCTCCTGAACCTGCAGGAATCAAATCCCCACCTGGTGTCAAGTCCCCAGAACCTGCAGGAGTCAAATCACCACCTCGTGTCAAGTCCCCAGAACCTGCAGGAGTTAAGTCACCCGGTGTCAAGTCTCCAGAACCTGCTGGAGTCAAGTCACCACCCGGTGTCAAGTCCCCAGAACCAACGGGAATCAAGTCACCACCCGGTGTCAAGTCCCCAGAACCAACAGGAATCAAGTCACCACCCGGCATCAAGTCCCCAGAACCAACGGGAATCAAGTCACCACCTGGCGTCAAGTCCCCAGAACCTGCTGGTATCAAAACACCAAAAGGTGTCAAGTCCCCAGAACCAATGGGAATCAAATC
>OMNM01059315.1:0-13841 GCA_900302745.1 Parablennius parvicornis | reverse complement strand
TATTGGATCCATGGTCTCCTATTGGATCCATGTTCTCCTATTTGATCCCTGGTCTTCTATTGGATCCCTCCTATTGGATCCCTAGTCTCCTATTGGATCCCTCCTATTGGATCCCTGGTCTCCTATTGGATTGCTGGTCTCTTATTGGATCCCTGGTCTTCTATTGGATCCCTCCTATTGGATCCCTGGTCTCCTATTGGATCCCTCCTATTGGATCCCTGGCCTCCTATTGGATCGCTGGTCTCCTATTGGATCCCTGGTCTTCTATTGGATCCCTCCTATTGGATCGCTAGTCTCCTATTGGATCGCTAGTCTCCTATTGAATCCCTCCTATTGGATCCCTCCTATTGGATCCCTGGTCTTCTATTGGATCCCTCCTATTGGATCCCTCCTATTGGATCCCTGGTCTCCTATTGAATCGCTGGTCTCCTATTGGATTGCTGGTCTCCTATTGGATCACTGGTCTCCTATTGGATCCCTCCTATTGGATCCCTGGTCTCCTATTGGATTGCTGGTCTCTTATTGGATCCCTGGTCTTCTATTGGATCCCTCCTATTGGATCGCTGGTCTCCTATTGGATCTCTCCTATTGGATCCCTCCTACTGGATCCCTGGTCTGTCTGCAGTGGCATCACGGAGTCCGTCCTCCTGGAGAAACGAAGCCGAAATGACCTCTGGATTATCCGAACACGACCTTGGATGTTCTGGGGTGTCGATCAAACTTAACAGGTTTGAATTATTTCTCGGAGTTCCCCCCTGCACACAGGTGGACCTGCTGGAGGGTGACGCTCGCTCAGACCTGTCGTTGTTTGGGGTTTGTGCATTTGGCAGAGAGAAAAGAAAAATGGATCTGCGGTGATCACTGTACGCAAAAGTGTTTTTTTAAATTAATGAGTTGGTTAGCCGAGTTTTATTGTGGACAAAATGCTGCGTAACTTTCAGGGTTCTCCAGTCTGTGGCTGTTTTCACGTGATGAAGCTGAGCAAAGTAAAAATCTGAAACATGCTATTATAGTTTGCTGTGGTTCAGTAGGTAGAGAAGGTCGTCTTTCCGATAGTTGCAGGTTTGATCACCGACCTCCTGATGTCCATAAGTGCAGAAGAGACAATTTAACAATTGAAGCAGTGAAAAAAAAATCCACTATATGATGAAACCTTTTAACCACGTAGGAAAAAAGTCTTTACAAGTCGTACGTTTGTGAAACCAAATCATAATGTCAAAGAACATTAAAGCACTTAAAACTCAACTTTAGCCGAGTGTAGGCGGTGGAGTGCTGATTCCACCTCTGAATAAAGACTTGTTGGATTACTGCTTGATTTTTCTTTCTTTCTTTTTTTTTTCAAAATGTACTTTGAGAGGACGGGAGAAGTGTGTATGCTTCTTTACACCATCGGTGTAAAATGTGAGCTTTGTAAAAAATTAACTTTAAAAGCACAATACTAAGATTCATACAATAATACGGGAGAATTTGACGCAAGAAGAGTAAAGAAAGTCAATAAATTGGCGGGATGTCAACAAAAATAGGCTGTTGATTTGTTGATTTCCACATTAAACTGTGGCTCCATTCGAACTGGACGGAACTAAAAGGGGGCGGGACTTCCTGTCATCTAATATTTACAAATGTGCCATAAAGTTTCAAAGTGAGCAGGGGAAATGTTTTTAATAAAATGTAGCACGCTGTAGTATTACAAATACACCGTAAATGATAACTGAGCCTTCTTTCTGTAATGTTTTGCTCCGTCAATTTTAAAAAATTCTTCCCAGCAGTTCAACATTACATGTTACCAAAACCATCGAGCAAAAATAAACAGAAATTAATCTCCTACATTCTGCAGTGTCACTTAACATGTTTCTCCATGCCGGCATGATTTCAGTGGTTCCGCCGTTTCCATGGAAACGGACGTCGTTTTTCAACAGTGTAAAGGCACAACTTCCACAAAAAAGGAAACGCTTTCACTCGTAAACCTCATCGAGAAACTTCTCAGCAACCTCAGGAGAGTTGCCTTTATTGATGAATTTTAACATCATTTTGAAAAATGAAGCCCGCTTTATTTTTCTTCAATTTTTGTTCACGTACGTTTCCTGTAGTGTGTTTTGGATTTATGGAAGGAAAATTAAAAAAAAAAAAAAAAAAAAGATGTTGATTCCAAGAGGCTGCGTGATGAACGATTTGTTTCTTGACTGTTAAAACGCCCACCGGTCAAACGTCTGTGATGACAATTTGCTTTATTTATATATTTCCCAGTGATTAACAGACCAATTAAAACGGAGCCAATTAAAAATCTTTTATTAGTGTAACATTTGGCGGGCTGCTCTCGGGGAGCCTCCGTCAGCGTGTCACAGCAGATTACCAGGTATTTGAACAGGTTAGTAGTTTGAAGCACTTTACCACCAACACAATACTTTATCTTTAGAAACACGAAGCGTCCCATCAGTCAAACGCTGTCGAATTCTGGGTATATCGTTTGCCTGACTGCCATGTGTTGTCTTTCATGGCCTTCTGAAAAATGCCACACGTCCCTTTATACGACGTGTCTTTGGACGGATCATTTCCCTCAAGTCAATTAATGTCACGCTGCCTGATTTTCTTTAAAAACACAGCGAGAGTCGTGTCATCTCTGCGGAGCTGTGTGCTCTCCGAGGTTCTTTCTGGCCGAGTCGCCAGGATTTCAGGCTGAATAATTAAACGCACACTCAGAAGATGTGCTGAATTTTTATTGAGTATTGAGGCCAAGCAGCTTTACAACCAAAACAAACCTTATAATAAGAGTTATTAGCAAAAGCAGGACGGGAAGAGTTTCATTCCACCCCCCCAAAAAAAGACAGAAATACAAAGGTCACGTTGTCTGGATGATTAATCGAAACTCTCGGATCCGTCGAGTCTCCGAGCAAATGAAAAAGTTTCCCCACGCTCAGATCTATCGCCTGCATGAGGAAAAAGTCCTCAAGACGTGACCTTGGAGCCTTCCCGTCTCTGACGAGAGGAAGTTAATCTGACAGAACACGACGCCGATCGTCTCCTGAAGGGGAACGTGTCAGCGTGTCCTGCTCGGTGGTGATGAAGCACATTCCAGGGACGCTTCATGAAGATACTTCCATTACTCTCTCTGTACTTTTCTCATGTTCTCTCGCTGTATATTTTCCGTTTCTTCCACGTCCCACAAGGATCTGCAAGTAAACCTCAGCATCCTGCTTTCGGAGAGCACATAAGACATATTTGCTCGGAACAGCTTTTTTTTTTTTTTGGTCAGAAATCAATGTTCCTCCTGCAGAATACAGCTTTGAACTTTAACCCATTGTGGCTCCACTTGTTTGTTTTGTGGGACGTTATCATGGATTCAAACTCTCCCGTAGTCGTGTTGGAAGGTTTCCTCTGTTCTCACGTTGGACCAGAGGTTCAGACATCGTCTTTTCAAATTTTCATGATTATTTCAATTATTCAGTGGTATCGATTGCTCTATTGATCGATGGAATGATTAGTTTTTATTCAGAGGTTGAACTCCACCCTGAGTTTCCACTCGGTTATTCAGAAGTTGAAAATGTACGAAGGAGTAAAAACTCATAATGTCAGAAGTAAAGTCGTCATGGTGGGAACAGACGCAGGTCTCGTTTACACAACAGCGATTTCAAGTGAAGACAAAACAACTTCGTAGCGTGTTGTGTGTCCGTTAAATGACTTCAGTGAAAATGCAACTTTTTGAAAACGCGCACACCATGGCTGTTCAATAAGTAAACAATAATGAAAATGTATTTTTAAAATTGTCATACCAAAACCTACACGTGCTCTCATTGTTCCAAAAACATCATTTTCATATTTCCTTGATTCTCCTCCATTAAAATGTTGGATCATAGAAGCTGCATTCACAATCTGCTGTGTCTCTGTGAGCTGGACTGGCTCCGCCCACACATGCCCATCTTGGGAAGAGGAGGAAGTACTTCCTCTGGTGGTGCCATGTGTCAGAGCAGAGCTGCCTGATAGTGGGAGGAGTCAAATTGGAGGAGCCTACCTTGATTGGGATTGGCTGAACCCTCGATGACACTATATAGGGTTTGATTTCTGATTGGCTCGTTGGAGCAACACACTTTTTAAAAACTGAAACAAGCCAGGGAGAGAGAGGACAGATTATTACAGTTGGAAAACCGTTAGGAAGTGAATTTTTCACAATATGACCCCTTCGAATAAACGTTAGTCATCTTTTCTCTTTTGCTTTGCTACTTCTTGACTTAATGCTATGCTGAAGTATCCCTGCTTTCCCCATGGGATTGTAGCTGAATCAATAAAACAGTAAATAACAGAGTTTATTAACCAGCAAGAAGCAAGAATTCCCTCCTGAATTACAGATTTCACCAGGAAACAGCCAAGCAGATGCCCGCCTTTTATCCGTCCTCGGGGCTTATTTTTATCTGCAACACTTCGGCAAAACAGGCGAGAATTTCAGCCCCACTTTGAATTTGGTGATTTTCATCAAGGGATAAAGTTGGATCTTCCACTTCAAGCACAGATAAGGTTTTAAGGATTTACATAACAGCTCAGAACAAAGCCCCCTAAAGGCTCCCGCTCCTTCTGTGTCTCACTTGTTAGTTGTTAGTTTGATCATCTTGTACTTTTGTTGTTTCTGATAGAATGTGTTTCTTGACGTCAGTCTTGCATGAGGCGATCTGGGATCCTACTTTCCAATTTTATGTATTTGCTCTCATGAGGAAATAAAAAGATGACTGTATCTTTTTCCTCGCTTACTCGGTTGAACTGGGACCCGTAAAATGTAATCAGACGTGGCAGTTTGATTACAGTAGGAGTGTAGACACTAAAATGTCACATTTTCCAGTTGTGTTTTATTCTTCTAGCTTCACTTCTTTCAGTGCTGATTGACACTCGTTCTGGTGTTGGTGGTGTTTTATTGAGTCGCATCTTTGGAGATTCTCTGGCTTTTTGTGTTTGTAATGAGGACATGATGTGATAAATTGACACTTTGAGTCAGTGATGTCGCATTCGCATCGAACCAAAAATAGGCACCAGCATGTGTATCGATGACAGAGTGATCGGTTTGGCCGGTTCATTGTTCTACCTCTGAGGGAAGGAAGGTCCAAGCTGTGGACGTTTCCTTGTTAGGCTTCTGTCCCCCCGCCGTCTTGCTTCCAGTGCACGTGTCAGGGGTCGGAGGTCAAGGGCCTCCTCCACCGGGTCATTGTTTTCCAGTGTTTGAAAGGTCGCGCAGATTCGTCACTGCTGCGTGTGCGTCCGGTGTGAACGCACCCCCACTTCCTTCCTGCCGGATCGGGGTCGGGGATGAGAGAGACGGCGAGATCCCTGCGGAGCGGCGGGGCACTCAGAGGAGGACCGGGGGGCGCGGGGGTCATTCCCATTCTACTGTGAACGGGGCGACATCCCGACCCCTGCAGGGGTGAAATCACTGCACGTCATGGGAAGCTGCTTTCCACTGACGAGTTGTGTGAGAATGAAACCCCGTCCCTTGTAGTCGTTTGAACCCAAGGTGGAGAGAGAGGATGTGCTTGTGCGCACTTGTGTTGATGCTCACAGTGACGTGAGGTCACGGCGGTTCAGTCGGCGCTCGGACGGAGGGGCACGCAACGACGGTCACGTCTCCCCTCACAGTTGTGGGGATGAGTCAACCGGCCACAGGCGGAACGCGCTGGATGTGCTGTGGGACCGTTTATCGCTTGGTGACGCTCCAGATGTTTTCCTCTGATCATTTCTAAATGACTCGCTTCCAGCGTTACAAACATGAATATAAATCAACTCAACCACATCATCAAGTACGATTCCCTCGTTCAGAGTGAAATTGCGGTTTCATCTCCATCGGAACGGTAATATATGTGACGTGCTGTGAAATTCCCAGTTAGTCAGCGGCAGTGTGGAGGATGGGCGCGTTGAACACTGACCTGCTTTGGAAAAGGTTTCTGTCACGCTGGTGGAGTTACTCTTGAGTCGATGCTCTTGATTCAGCTTTTATGATCAAGCAATTAATTCCTCTTGCGCCATGGAGAGGCTTGTATGATCCAACCCAAGCGTTCGCTTTGATTAATTCCACCGAGAACTGGGACGCGTAGCCTCCACACAGACCCACCATTCCAATTTACCCTCCGTCTTCACAAACAACTATCTTCATTGCATTAATGGGATATTGTGAACATGCCACTGATAGATGGTGATTAATGTTTTGTAATATCGAGTTGTAATAATCCTGCACTCGAAGCCCAAATTGTTTTCCAGCCCATGCAGATTAGCTGTTTCCAAGAAATTACTCTCATCATCTGTCTGCCTCCCCTCAGAGACCTCAGGGCACGGCGCCTCAAGGCCCAAAGTGGATCTGGCAGGCCCTGAGGAAAGCGTTCGGCAGGCCTCTCATCCTCAGCATCACGTTCCGCTTCCTGGCCGACCTGCTGGGCTTCGCCGGTCCTCTCTGCATCTCCGGCATCGTCCACCACATCAGCAAAGACAATCGGACCATTCAGCAGCCGGTGAGGCTTCCACACAATATCTTCTCCAATATGGAAAAAGGTTGTTTGGTTCTCGCGGGTCAACCTCACATCTAAGTGAAATGATCTCAACGTGCTGGACAAGATTGTAAAAGACAATAATGTATTTATTGTATTCCCATCTGATGGTCTGGATTTATGCACATGTGCTTTACTTCAGTGAAACTAAGGTCCCATTCACACGTTTTAAAGTGAAAATACTATATTTCCATTGCATTTTGGGACTCTGTGTACATGGCAACAGCGCTTGGAGCCACTACAAACACAACTTTTTGAAATAGGCACCCGAGGTACACTTAAAAAAAGAAAATAGTTGGAGATAGTTTAAATGGGTAAAATCTAAATAAATCAAGTTCTTTGAACTCAATTAACTTCATTGACTTAACGAATTAGATTAAGTCCGAAGAACGTGACTCATTCAGATGTTACTAATCGAAACTATTTCCAACTTTTCTTTTTTCAGCGTAGAACTTTTCAAAAACACTCCGACTCTGTCGTCATGTCGACGGACGAAAACCATTTCTCTTTGTTTTTAATGAAAACACTCGTGGACCATCTCAATGACGGAGGAAACGGTGTTGTAAATAGTTTTTCTGCACATGTGTAAAAACATGAAATTTCTTCTATATCAGTAGTTTTTGCACGTTTTTACAGCCTCAACCTTAAAAAACAAAATATCTCGTTTTCATCACAGCACCAGCCAAATCTCAGCTCAGGTCTCAGTGTTTTGTTGTGTTTGAAACATAATGTTTTCTTCAAAATTTTTAACAATTTGCTCAGTGATTTGTCCAAAATGGAGCTTGTAGCAGGCTGGTTCTGGCGCCCCTGGTCTAACTACCCTGCAGCTCCAGCTTTACATGGATTTTCACATCATTTCATTACAATGTGCACCTGACTGGACTGCTGGTACATAAATAATAACGTAGGCTTCTCACATTAACTTTGTATTCTCATGTCACAATCCGTTCAGACAACCTGTCCGGCTTTACTTTGGATTTGCATTATTCCAATAAGTCAGACATGATGAGAAATTAAAATTGAGTACCACCGAAACACCACATGGTGTCCGACTTCTCAAAGGTCATAGTTTATAGTTTTGGTGAGACATTTATGATGCCATCCATCTCCTCTACAGCTGCTCGCTGGTGCACTAATTTAAGCCCCATCAAATATTTACAACACTTATTACACTGGAGCTGTCTGACTTTCTTAGATTCCACTCAGGGCAGACGTGGATTCTTACACCGCCTCCCATAAGAACAACTCTAAAACCTATTTATTAGAGCTAAACTAGTGAAATTGAAAAAGCCCGTTTGGATTCGCTACAGACTATGTTTTGAAATATGCCACAAAACAGTGGAGGGATTTCCGATCGATAATTTGCAAACCCCCGAGAGAGGACAAACTCCACCTGACGCCAAATTAATTATTCTTTGAGGGAGCTACTGTTTCTCTCTGCTCGAGCTGAACCGTCTTCTTCTTTGGTTTCCAGCTTGCATCAGCTGAACGCTCCGCTTGGTTTTCAGTCTAATTGAGTTTCACGTGCCACATTCAAGCCTTCTGGAAATGATGCGTCTCTTACGCATGTTGTTAACCTTCTAATTCTGAAGTTGATGAGGACGACCAAGTGGGGTAGCCGTCCAATTTATCGACAGAAACTCCTCAATTTGAGTGAACTGTCGAAGGGATCAGCCGGGGTCATTGACCTCGGCTGATCCCTAACGATGATAAATCACTCTTTGTTCCCGTGTCCCCCCCCGTCTCTGCCCGCCCAGATGAAGCTGCTCGGCATCTATTTCATTTCCTCCAAGGAGTTCCTGGAGAATGCGTACGTGTTGGCCGTGCTGCTCTTCCTTGCCCTGCTCCTCCAAAGGACCTTCCTCCAGGCGTCATATTATGTGGCCATTGAAACAGGCATCAACCTACGTGGAGCCATTCAGGTATATTAGAGAGTGTGAGAAAATTGTGTGTCCGTGTCGATTTGATCTCTTCATCTTTATTCTTCACCGTTGGGATTCATTAATCATTTATATGTGAGACTTGAACCATATGAATTGTTTATTACATGCACGATCTGTATCACTGTCACTCTTCATCCTCTATTTGAGGTCAAAGTTCAACCAAACAACCACATGGTGAAAGAAAGGTCGCACCCCGGACAGGTCACCACCGACCAGACGAGAATCATACATCATACATGTGCAATACGACCGTAGTGAATGACTGTCCTGCACATGCACGAGTAGAATACAGTAATAACAATGACAGCCCCCAGAGCGTCATGACTCCCAGTCCATACTCTCCTGGGACTTGGTAGCTTTATTTTGACAGTCGCCGTAATAACAATCCAATTTTGTCGTCTGTCCGTACAAACGTCTGTGTTCTCCCATTGCCGATGTTTAGAGTGTATTATTCTGAAAACTGCATGGTTTTGACTAGAAACCACTTTTCAGACATATTTCCAGGAATAAAACACGTCTCGTATATTCTGATTCATAATCTAACTTTGTGTTGTTTTGCTTTTAATATTGAAAACCAGCTTGTTCACGTTATTATGCCACTTTAAGAAAGTCAGTAAGATGCTCTCAGCTGTGAATTTTGTCATTTTGAAGTAAATAACATATTTTCAATCTGCCTGTTTTGGTGTCTGAATCCCTTTTTCTTTCATTTTGTTCCTTCTTCAGACGAAAATCTACAACAAAATCATGCGCCTGTGCACCTCCAACATGTCCATGGGCGAACTCACTGTGGCTCAGATCTGCAACCTGGTTGCCATAGATACCAACCAGCTGATGTGGTTCTTCTTCCTCTGCCCGAACCTGTGGGCCATGCCGGTGCAGGTGAGCACAACGCCGGCCTGCTGTGATCTGTCTGTTTGGAGAGCGGCGCCGCACGCTGATGCTTCACACAGAGCGGCGGGATGCGTCATCTTTTGAAAGCATTTCCAAAAAAGCCGCTGCGTGGGCTGCGTTTGTTCTCATGCAACACAAACCTCGTCCAGGTAGCTCGCAACACCTGCTTTGTTTGTGGAGCCAAAGATGTGCGGCGAAGTTTTACTGGCAACAAACCAACGTTATGTCGGAGTTCAAGGTTTCTCCCGAAACTGAACGCGGAGCACGGCCGATGTTTGAAAGTATTTTGGACGAGATGAACAAATCACGATCTGGGGCTCGACATTTAATGTTGTTTAACCAGCTTCATAACCTTGTCAGAAAAAAAAAAAAAAAAGAGATTAATATAATTGAATTATTGAAAATCAAACTTGGATAAATGGGTACTTTTTTGACCCATTTGTCGATCATTGTAATAATATAAAATCAATTTTTGTTCATAACATAAGATATTACAAATGGAAATATTGATATGAACTAATCAAAATCAAGATATTAAAGGAATAATTGGAATATTGAATCATAAAATTAATTGAAATCAAAAGATAAAGGAAAAGAAAGACCCCCCCAGCATGAAATCACATGGAAAATTAATATGGATCATATAGAATAGAATAGAAAAGAAAAGAAAAGAATAGAATAGAATAGAATAGAATAGAATAGAATAGAATAGAATAGAATAGAATAGAATAGAAGTATATTTTCACAAAGTGGCTGTGTTAAAACGCAGTGTTAGCTGCAGTGAAATGTCGAACAGCAATCTCAGTGACAGCAATACACACACGAGACCAAAATATTAAGGATTAAATATTGAAAATGAGAACTGGGAAATATAAAAAAAGGAATTACAAAAGTTGTGCAATACGAGGCGCTGTGCAGTGACACAATGCGTGTGCCGTGCCTTTCGACCCATGTTGTGTATTAGAGTGTCAACGTGTTGTGTATCAAAGTTTTAACGCCTCGGTTGTGGTTCCTTTGATTCACTTCTGTACACAGTTATGTTGTCAAGACACGAAGCAGCCCTGCAATCCCATAACACAGGATATAAATCAAGTTTCCACGCCGTGTTACGGTGCTTTGCAGAGCGTAATGTTTGTACTTGTATCGTGCAACGCTGCATTGCTCCCCTGCACGCTGAAGTGTTTGAACGTCAATTAAACAGGCGTTTGTTCTTCTGCATGTTTTACACTGAGCTGTTGTTTGATTACTCTGAACCGGCAGCATGTAGTGTGCAGCCTTCTCGACCAAGTGGGACATAATGTGTTACATAACGGGCTGTAAAGGCTGAAAACTGAACTTCGGGTGACAGCTGGATAGAAATACAAGAGAAATACATTCACATCCATAAATGCATGTGGCTGATGGGCGACCTTTGACCTTCATGCTTTGAAATGTCGTCCTGTACGTGGATTATGTAATCCATGACACACGCCGCTGTGTAATCGTGGCTCATTATGTCTCGAGAGAAATTAGTGCTGAAAACAGCTATTGCGGTAGATAATAAAAACAAGATTTCTACAAGCTCTGGAGATTCATTAGTTCAGAAGCTCAATATAAGAGCATCTCTCCAGACACCATATTGGCTGTATGTAATGTTTACATAGCTTTATCTGGGAAAGAATCCTCGTATCTCGATGTTACTTGATGTTACTCATTTGTTTACTACAGAGAAGCGTTGAGAGCCACAAAAAAAAAAAAAACACCAATGTAAATGTTGAAGGCGAGACAATGGTGGCCGCGAGTGTGACGTGACTTCGAAAGATTTTAGTTTCATTCATGCACGACAAGACAGTGATTCAGATGAGAAACTGGAGGACTGAGAGAGAAAGACGCATCAGTGCATACAGAGTGGTGTCATAGTTAGCAGATGATCCTGGGCTTTGCTCGCGGAGGCTTTCCCCATGTGGAGTTTGCATATCAGCATGTTCTCCCTGTGCGTGCACGCGGCGTTGTTCGCGATCCAAAGTCGCTGTTTATCATTCTCCGTCGCTCTGCGTTTGCCCTGATTGACTGGTGATCTGTTCAGGATGCACCCTGCAATCAGCTGCAGCCCCCCGTGGACCTCATTTAGATAAAGTGGTATAAATAATGGATGAATAGTCTCAATCATTTATAATAGACCAGCGGCGTCAAACTCATTTCAGTTCATTAAAAAAAACAATTTCATATTGAATGAGCCGGACTGATGAAATAGTGCTATGATAATCTTCAAATTTATATTTTTAAGTTTATCTTCATCGTGGCAAAGACAATATGTTTAGAAAGCGTTCATATTTCTACAAATCTGAACAATTAGTACCAAAAAAATGACTGCAATCTAAACATAAAGTCAATTTTAATTATGCAAAATACAGTAAATTGTCCCAGAAAACATATATATTTATAACAGATGCATTTTGCAGCCTTTTGCGTGCATGTTTTTTTTACAAACTCTCCCTGACAGCAGGGATTTGAGGCTAATGCTAATTTGTTAGATTTCATGGCAGCATCCCGGACATCTCAGCTCGGATCTCAGAGTTGCATTAGTCTGCAACTCTGAAGAAAAATGTGATGTTTTCTTTGCAGTTTTTCCAATTTGCTTGGTGGGTGTGAGGGCCGGATCGCAGCCTCTGGCCTCATGTTTGACACCGACAGCAACGACCACCGACAGCAACGAGCTGCAAATATTGGATTATAATTATAATAATATTGTCACTCTTAAACTAATGCTGCACAATGTTCTTTCTGCTTCTTTCATGTCTGAATTTTATATGAATACACCACCGTTGTTAGACTTCCTGTGGTTTTAAGCCGTTCAGTTATTTTTTTCCCGTTCACGCTTCATTGTTTACACACAAAAAAAGAAAACATCCTTCTCAACGCTTTCCAATACAAAATGATGAAAATGTGTTCAGCTCTTGTAAGAAAAGACTCTGAAATGACATTTAAGTGCTGAGAGAGATCAAAAAGGGCCATTTCAGTTGCAGGAATCACATTTGCATAATATTTCTGAGCCTGCATGCATAATTTCTAACAGCTGGTGATATAACCCTTTAACATTTGACTCTTTGAAGAGTTTTTCTGGAGACTATTTAAAAGCGTAAAACGCCGTGCATCAACAAATCAACAACCTGATGCCCTTCAGGGTTTAATTCCGTCATAAAATCCTTTGCGAACAAACTCTGTATCGATACGCTGATTGGTAAAGTGTTGAGGCTCAGCCAGAATCTGCATCGATCCCGTATTAATGAAGAAGAAAGAAAACAGGATTTCAGACTAACTCAGTGGGTTCTGGTGTGAGTGACGCTGCATGCCTGCAGCTACCTCAGAGGACTGAGCAGCATTAGTATTCAGTGTGTATCCGCCCGTCTGCCCCAAACTGTGACTGAATCCTTCGTGCTTCATCTCTACTCTCCTTGTGGGACGAGTCCCTGAAGCTGGAAAGGTACCCAGTGATCTGCAGCATGCCGGCTGTCTTCTGCACCTCTGGTCCCCTGTCGCAACATCTGGCCTTCATCGTGTGCTTTTCAAATGAATTGCTTTATTTACAGTTTAGGCTATTGTTGTATTTGAGCCTAATGACGGCCAAGTCCTACTTCAACCAACATATTGACTTTTGGTGTCCTAGCCCCACGATCTTTGACCTTGACCAAATATACCGAAATTGACCTATTTTTCATGCAGACGCCGTCATATTACCATTTGATTTCCCACCTAATAATAACCCACCAAGCACCGATCAGCTTCATCTAGTCAATAATCAAGCATGAAAGGAAGAAGTTCGTCGGCTTCTCGTGTTGGAATGAAAAATCCTCATTTTGAGCTGAAGTACCCAGCATGTCGAACAAGCTCATGTGGGTTCAGTCACTTTCAGTATAGGTGCATTTCTGCTTGTTTTTTCTCTTATGGATCGACGGCTTAGTGGCCTTTAGCTCCTCAGTAATTCACCTGTGTGAATGAAGGTTGTAGGTTTGGATTTTTTTTTTTTTTCAAAAACAACAAATTTCATTTGAGAAATTGAGTCAGTCATTTCTTTATTACACCAATCACTTTGCTGTCACCCCAGATTTATGTGCCTATCATGTTTTGACTTCTACTAGTTGTCTTATCGATGGTGATTGGAGAGACAGGATGGCTCGCCAGTTGGACCCAGATTCCCATTCCTGAATATCTACGTGCATGATTACGGTGGATTACCATGAAATTCGCTGCAGACATAATTAACCTGTTTGAGGATGACCTGCAATCTGTGCGGTGACTTATCATTTAGCTCTACAATCACGCTGAAGGATGTTTCATCACCGTGCTGCGGCTCTCCAAATGCTTCAGGAAGTGCCGGAGTCGTTAAGCGATTTCATAATTTACACCGAGCGGGGGACGCTGCATGTGAAGCAGCTTGACGTGCGGAGCGGCGTGAGCAGTTTCACATTTCACTGTTTGAAAGGTGCGATCGATTTGAGGAACTGTGTGGGGG
>OMNM01059297.1:0-14510 GCA_900302745.1 Parablennius parvicornis | reverse complement strand
TCCCCCAGATTGCTGAGTGCTCCATCAAAGTCAGCAGCGTGCACAAGCAGGTCATCAAGGTAGACCACGCAACGGCTTCGGGGCACATCAGAGAGCACCCTCTCCATCAGACGCTCAAAAGGGGCTGGTGCATTGCACAGTCCAAATGGCATGAGACGGAACTGCCACAGTCTTTGTCCAAGAGTAAAGGCGGTCTTTGGTCTCGCCTTGGCGTCAAGTTCCACTTGCCAGTATCCACTGCGGAGATCAAGGGAGCTAAACCAATACGGCCAATACGGCCATCTTCCTCGGGTGGAATGGGTCTGGCTGCATTCCTCCTCCCAGCCACCAGAGGGCCTTGAAGCTGCGAGAGTCCATCCTCAGCACAACTCCTCCTCCGAGCCACCAGGGGGCCCCGGTCAAGCAAGCCAGCTTCCTCTTCTCCAGGAAGGTTTATCTGCTGGCGCTCAGCAGATTCCAGGAATGTCATTCTCTGCTTGATTGATTGCTCTAGCTGGTAAAGCTCCTCTTCAATTCTTCTCTTGGCCATCATCCCACTTCTGACACCAATGTGGCGAGCAAGGTGGGAGAATTAGGTAAGTGAGCTTTTCCATTTTGCCAGCTGCAAATGACAGAGGCTTTTATTTTCTTAAATACACCCACACAGAAACACTGACAGGAGGGTATCAAACATGAAGCACTCTTCACTCCTGGTTGCCAGTACACAACTATTAAACTACACTAGACTAAACTAAACACTAAAAACGTAACACAACACAATTACTAGTAACGTTACAAACCCAATAAAAATCCCAATAAACACTATTAAAACAGCAACAACAATAACCCAACTCCCACAATGCCTTGCGGCGATCAGCTTCGCGACCGTTACAGTATGATATATATATGTCCGAATAAATTTGAAATTCCTCATGGTAATATGTTGCACTCTTGTTTAGACACAGATAATATCTAGGTATGCATGAGTTTGATAGCTTTGATTTTAATTCACAAGACTAAGAAACTTTTTAGCCATCAAAGCACATACTTAACCTACCTGCAAAACCACAGTGCTTGTTCACAAGTACAGTGTTACAGCCAAGATGTATATAGTGAATATTATAAATGAACAATAAACAATTAAAGTGTTAATAAAATGAAATAAAGCAAAGGATGTATTCAATGTTTAACACAGACAGTACCGTGGCTACCACTCTTACAATGACAAACCTTCTCTATAATCACCAATACTGTGCTAATACTGTTCTGTATGGTACCATACTACAATTCTATTATCACAATAAATCACAAGGAACATATTTTGCAGATATTTGACAAGAATGCACAGTTCAGGGTTACCATAAATTACAGCAATTCATCCTCGATAGGATATTGATACCTGAACTATCCCTGTCGGTTTGTACTGAGACATTTTACAGAGTGGTGAAAATGTCAACCTTTTAGTGGCAATAAAAATAAATTTAAAAAGGCAGAGGATCTCCACTATCGCAATCCATCCAGTGGTGTCAAGACTTTTCAGCAGGGACCAAAGTGGTGGTCCAACTGACAAGCCATTAATGGAGTTGGCTGGTGTGGCGCAGAATACAAAACAGGCTTTTGATTTTGTACAATCGGACATCAGAGCATAAAGATTCTGTAGAATGTGATCTAAGAACATTGGAGATATGGTTTGCAGATATCTACGGGGATCTGTGCCAGGCAGTTTGTACATCATGTTCTCCCAGTGAATTCCTGAAAATCTCTGCAGGCCTCTGTGGACTGTAAAGCAGAGAGGCGACAAAGCTCCAGAGGGGCCTCAAAAGATAAAAAGAAGAAAAACCCTCTCGGCTCGGCCCCGATGGGCAGTGATCAAAGTCAGAGATCAGATGTGACTTTAGGAACATAATGTGCTCAGTGGAGTGCACCGAGCTTTCCTGACAGGACAGAGTTGCTTTGGCGTTGACATTGATTTACGGAGCATTCTTTGCCAACGGAGGGAGTAAAGAGACACGGGGGGTGGGGGTGGGGGGTCAGCGGACACATTGTAAATTCTTGTGAAACGGATCAGAACAGACCGTGTTCAAACCATCACTGAGACGTCAGGCTAAACATGTAGAGTCTGCTTCTGTGATTCACACTACACACCCAAGAAGTTGAAGCTACTGTACTCCCGAGGCTCTGTGAGTGTTTTTTTTTTTTTTTCCCCCCAATCTCTTTTACAAGCAGCCCTGTGCTGGATCCATGATCAAGTGTGTGTTCCTTTGAGAAAAATGCTTGAGTGTAATGTATAGATTTTCCCACTGGAGGTTTGCATTTCACATAATGCAGTGAGTACTAAGAATATTACTTCAATGCAATATTTGTGACTTTTTACCTTTGTTGATAATAATTTGGCATTTATCACAAATGTAAAACAAAAAAAGGATGGGGAAAATATCAGCTAGCGTATCGTAGTACGTTTCTATCTAATCTGTTTGTTTTCATTGATAACTGCTCTGCAAAATCAATTGACAAAAATGTGAAAATATTTAAGAAAATTAATCATTTATATCCAAATGATTAGATAAATTCCATTTAGTTATCCAATGACCACTTTTGTCAGTACTTTCAGAAATAACACTTTAATGTCATATATGTTACATTTGATAGCAACATTTATGTGTTTGTGATTAACTAGATCTTAAAGGTTCTACCATGTAATGTGAATTTTTTCTTTAAGTACCAAGAGTAAGATGTTCGAATGTGCATAGTTTGCTTGCCGAGCTACAGCAGATGGATGCTGGTTTGATTTAGACTACAAATGCCTCCCATAAACTTGGGCCAATATGAGAAAATATTTTGATCACTTATTTCTTCCATTGACAAGAAGAGCTTTGTTTCAAAGTGGAACTGAAACTATGTGCGAATTCAATTATTTACTCACTGCTTTTTGGCTTTTGAAAATATTTCCAACTTCGCTGCAGCTTCTTTATGAACAAAAGAATGAATGGGCCTGTAACCTTAACTCCCAAAACGTTTTGACAGTGTTGGATGTGAATGAAAACAAGATGCACTGATCCATCTTCTGTTTTATGCCATTTAAGCTCGTCACAACACAGTGACCGACCACCACATGGAAAGAACTGAGACATAGACATTTCTAAAAAATTTAGACGTTTTACAATCTCATGTAAAATATTAGCTCGATTTAAATTCAGTGGCAGCAAAATAATTTTTTTTTTTAAATGGCACAGGATAATATTTACCAGTTCCTTTAATAATCTTATGTAACTGGGAAATTAAACATGTGGGCACGTGAGACTTACAAATCATAATATACAATTTGTATGTACATTTACCAAAGGTTCTCAACATTTATTGAACTGGGACTGCAAAATTATAAATTGATGATATAAAAGATCACAATACTGAATATTGTATTATTCCTTTTTCACCAAGTGGATAAATTTGAGATCATTTATGGTCTACAGTAAAATATTATAGGGAGAATACTTATTTTCATTATGAAATTAATAGCAATAGATTTACAACCCTGTTGACAACAAAGTGTAGTGTATTCAATAGATCACACTGGCTTTTATGACAGGTAATCCCCAAGGGGTCAAGCAGGTCTAATCATTAACTAAACACACATGAAAAACAAACATAATGCTTATGAGGGGTTTTTTTCTATCAGAACAATTGTAGAGGAATAAGTATTGCTACAACACCTTTTTTTTTTTTAAACCACGAGAGAGCAACACTAAAAATACCCAAAACAGAGTGGAACAGATGTCTGTGTTGCTCCTCTGCAGCAACACAGAGCAGATTCACACTCTAAATCTATAAAGTAAACACTTTCAGTTTTCTTTTTCATATTCCCACCGGTGATTAAAGTGCAGTGGAATGTAAATACACACCAACTATGAAAACAAGTAAACCATCCCATCAACAGAAGGAGTCAGTAAACACGACACTGAATGATTCAATTTGGTTTGGAGGTAAATAAGGGAGGGGAAAAAACTGACTCACACGAGTCTAAAAAGTAGGGCAAATATGTGCAGGTTCATGCCTCAGAATGTTTGTGTGAAGAAAAAAAAGCAAATTCACTCATTTTGTCTCTGACACTGGGCAGACAGGACAAACAGGATGTATAAATCCAACACAAGCTGTCTTGATGCGGCACATAGGCGCTGTGTTCCCACTGCCTGTTACACTGTCAACGTGCAGATATGTGGCCTGCTGTGACCGTCGGTTCATATCAACATTCCTGTCGTGACCTCAGCTCACACACAAAGGCCAACTCAGTTTTTTTTTTTTTTTTTTTTTATCTGTCAGCTGCGTGAGTCGGCAGAGAGCAGAGAGGAAACACTCCCTGGCTGTGGCTGACGTCTGTTGACTGGTGTTAGGTGAAGTTTGTTGGCTGCATGTGGAGGCACAGAAGGCCCGGCGCCTCTGTGAGTCGTTTTTTGAGGTTTCCTGACAGGAACAACGAGCACAGTCAGAAAACTGCGAGGCAGAAATTTGTTTTCTCCTTCTGTCATGGCGCGTGCTATTTCATTTCTCCAAGTGTCCATCAGACAAACAATCATGGCGATATTTTAAGGGACTGTTGCACAGTGGGCTACCTACAGTGAGAGCTGTCTAATGCGTAAGGTGGCTGACACTTCTAGTAACAGCCCTGACAGGTCTCTGGCACAGCCTAATACTCTATAATCAACATGAATACATTCACATATCATCAATAATAAGCTCACTCATTAGAGGAAAACCTGTGTTATTATAACACCATGCTGATATAATGGCGTGCAAGTCATCAGTAATTGGCCAGTGACACGTTGTTCATAATATCGGCATTACTTTAGAACGATGGGAGGAAAAACCTTTGCAAAGACCACAAAAATAACCTCGTAAATCTCAACAACAACCCCAGATTTCAACTCAGAAATCTGTTCAGACCACTTTATCTGGACAATACTTCAATTTGGAGTCTTTTATGATTCATGAAATTAATTCAATTTTAGGTTTAAATGTGCTACTTAATGTTTCTTCATTCCTAAAGATCCAGTTGGAACCTACACTAAGAGAAGAGAGCTTCAGTTCAGTGTCTTAAAGGGCCAATTAAATCCTCAGACAAACAAGATATTCTTGCCAATGTAACGTGCAATCCAATACAATGATCAATCTGTAAACGTACTACTTATCAGGAACACGTGCTCATGGGAGTACAGGGTCAAGCAGCTTCATCCAGGAAACATAATATATCCATATCCTGGAAAGTGACAATAGCAATGAGACACACAAGGCTTTATGTATCTCGGGGTCATAGTTATGAGTGATAAGAGGACTTCTGTGAATCACTGCAAACTGAGACAACTGGGAGCAGTTTGATATAGCATGTTATCTTACCGAAGGGGGTTAAAGTGATCCGCTTACCAGCCCAACCCTCACCTACAGTCATGAAACGTGGGTCATGACCGTGAAAACAAGCGGATAAAATTATCTTTCTTTACAGGACGGAAGAAGAAGTGAGGAAGTGCATGCAGATCTGCCACTTCTTCAGTTAGAAGACTAAATGGAGTTCAAATTTATCTTTGTAATGAGGAAGCTTCTGGTTAACACTCTATTGGAGGGGGTACCAAAAGGGACTCTAAAGGCCCGAATATGTTTCATGTTCAATACACACACGAATACAGGCGAAGCCTTCTGGCCATTCATTACATGTGTAATTTTCGTACATATGGAGCAGGAGTGTTCAGAGGCCACATAAGGTCCAAGTTCACCTTGAGTGAGCCGGACTGGTAAAATAGTGCTATAGCCACCTTTAAATCAAAATTTTCAAGTTTTTCTCTGTTGTTGCGCCGAGTATATGTAATGAACATGTCTGTATGTTCGCAAAAACCAGACAATAACTACAGAAAAGGACTACAATCCCAACATAAACTCAATTCTAATGATACCTACTGATGCAAAATACAGTAAAATCAAGAAAAAACCTCTCCTATAGCTGTTTTTTTTTACAAACCTATGAGGTTAGTTTGCAATGAGTGAGGTAGCATTCATGCTAACATCACCGATATCTCAGCTCAGGTCTCCATTTTGTTGTGTCAATCAATGTTTTCTTTGAAGTTTTTACCATTTGCTTGATGGCTTGGCAGGCCTGATTGGAGGCGCTAACATTTGGCATCCCTGATGTAGAAGAAGCATATTTCGACCTTTAGTGTTGTGCTGTAGATTTTAGAGACACTTCAGACCCAAATAGATAGCAAAACTAAAACTTCTTTCACAAAATGTGAACTTAAACAAAATCTAAACCCTTGAGGGAAAGACAAAAGGACAGGACTACCAAACTGGAAGGAATACAAGTGACCAGCACAAAGATGAACAGGACTGAACACACTTGAGTAAGACTGTTAAACACACACAGCAATGGGACAAAGCTGACATGATCAAGGGTAACCAGGGGAGGAGCAGGAACAGACACGGACACAAGGGCAGAGCAAAATGTCACTGAACGCATACAGACAACAGGAAACACGAGGGAATACAAGGAAACAGAGCACAAAAAACTAACTACTATAACTCTGAGGTTTCACCCTGAGCTACTGGAGGGATTATGTCTTCAGTTGGCCTGAAAACATATTGGGTGTACGAGGAAAGCTGATTGGAGTTGAGATAAATATTGACATTTAAAGCTTCTCCACTTTCTTTATTGCGACCTTGTTCTGGTTTGAGCAGATGGGAAGATGAATCAATGAGTAATCAAGAACATGACCGAGACGGAATATAAAATAAAAACCTATTAAAAAACCATTCTGATTAATATGACACAAGAGGTGTGACAAAATAGGCAAGACAGACAAACCACTGCAAGCGACAAATAAACAAGAACCATAAAACAACCACAATGAGACACACAACGGTCATAAGGGACAAAATACGGGCAAAAGGAGATTTATATTGGCCAAAAAGAATGACCACAGCTGCTTATTAATAGAAGAACCTGCCTTTCAAAGATCTATGAGCTTATTTTTCATGCATAAAGGACAGAGCGTCCTTTTTGAAGATATAATCCTACGAGGAGTTTTGTAAGAAAGTATTAATAAAAATCAAAGTTATTGCTTACATTACAGCCGTTTTGCATTTAATTAGAAGATTTTTCTCAGAGTTTTTATCCATGTACACTGCGATAGCAAGCAGGACTAAAATACTAGAAGCTAGATGTAGAGGGTAAAGTTTTAGAATAAGTGAAGCAGCTCTATATAGCAGAATTTCTTCATGGTATTTTGTTGACAGTTTTATAAAGTATGTGAAAAATCCGGGCTTTGTTGAAATCAATAATTCCTTGAAATTAGAAGATCGTTCCCACTGTGCCAAATGTTCACATCCAACACAGCAAAAAGACACCTGTTGAAAATCCAACATGTGTGGCTAGTGTTTTCGCGTCTCTTCTCTTTATGCTCCCGAGCTGAAGAGGCTTAATCTCATCTTTCTCGAAGGGAGCAAACAGCTACTCGGAAAACAAGGTAATCATCGTGTTCGGAGACGTCACTTAGAGATCAGACTAAACGGGAGCACACAGGTCACAAAACACTCACACAAGATAATAAACCAATCTCCCACTAACGGTGGGCGGCCTGTAGGAAGCACATATTGGGTGCAATTAATCAAGTCCTGCTGCCAGTAGTGACACATTGATAAATGCCTCTAGGTTTTCAGTGGGTAAAGAGGAAGAAAAATGAAAGGACACATTTCTGTGTGAATTCTCACGCTTTATTTACAGTCTTAAAGAACTGAATCCCTTTTGACATGTTGAATAATGGCTAATGTAATTTTTAATCAGTTTGATTGAAGGTACATAGATTTGGTTGTATTTTCCAGTCTTTCAGTACACAACATATGAATTATGATTACTTAGTCGAATAGTATATATTTATCTTTGAATCTATTATCAAGTGCCGTTTCGAAAAAAAAACTATTATGGGGAGCAAAAAGGAAAGCAAGCAGTTACATAAAAAAGCCACAGAGAGAGGATTGTGAAATCATCCAGTGTTGCAATCTCTTCAGAATGTTTAAAAGCGTCTCTTCAGTTGGTATGAAATTCATTTCTAATGTTTTGAAATATAGAGAACTGCAGAGAGAGGAAAGTCTGCAGAAAGGCCCTTTCAGCAGACAGAGCTGTGCTAACCTGATATCAACCAGTGGAGTGAAAAAAACACCATTAGCATTAAAAAAAAAAAAAGAAAAAAAGGTTAAATACAAAGTTACACACTATTCATATAGATCATGCTACAATATCCTAAATTGTATTAAAATTATGCATTTGAGCTCAAAAATTCAATACTTCTGCATCTAAAAAAAACCCAAAAAAGCAAACATTTATTACATATTTTATTGAGGCTATATTTTTTGTTAAACATTTCAGTTTCCACATCAAACATGATTATGAGAAAATAAAAAAAAACGAGAATAGCCATTTGACCTTTTAGTTCATTTGTTTTTACAATGAAAAAAATTGGTTTTGGGAAGATTTGCTGAGAAGCCTTTTGATAAATGTTTTAAGTATTGCAGTGTTTGACATTTCCATTTTCTCAAATGTGACCATGTTTTATTTAGATTACCTCATCTCCATTGACAGCCTGTTTCTCAGTAAACTGCCTAATCAGGTGGAAA
This sequence comes from Parablennius parvicornis, assembly GCA_900302745.1. NCBI lineage: Eukaryota > Metazoa > Chordata > Actinopteri > Blenniiformes > Blenniidae > Parablennius > Parablennius parvicornis. The sequence continues at coordinate 5,879 of OMNM01059297.1, read as the reverse complement.
AAGTATTTTCTCAATTATCCAATGACCTTGAAAGCTGTAATTATGATCGTTCTTTTCTCTTAAATAGAAGAATAGAAGCTTGACAACAGTTACATCATTAAAACAAATCAAAATTAACCATAAGAAGCATGCGGTCATGATAAACTTACTATTTAATCTTATAACTTTGTTATAAGATTTGTTAACACTGGACATGTTAATGGTCCCTCTTCACATCAGACTAAATTTAACCATCGAGTTTCGCAGAGTTTTGTGTTAGAACCCTTATTTTTCACATTATTCATGTTTCCTGTACAAACATTATGAGAAGTTCCATTAACTTCATTTGCTCTGCTGATGAAAAACAAGTCTATAAATCTATGAAGCCAGATGATAGTGATCACTTTGTCAAAATAGAATAGAATATAGTGCTTTTATTGTCATTATACAAGTACAATGAATTTAAAGACAACACTTGGGGCACAAGGTACAAGTAAACTAAAGCAGAGGCTTGACTCAAACATATAAAAGCCTGGATTAGCCGTTATCTTTTAAGCTATTTTAATGTTCCAATACCTGAATGTTCAAAATGCTGCAGCAGGAGTATTGACAGGAAAAAGCCGTAGAGCTCACAGCACTCCAATATTAGTTTCTGTTCATTAGTTACCTGCGAAATCTAGAATCAAATTTCAATTGATTAATTTAAGCTATAAAACGACCGAGCTCCATCATATCTTTAAGAGCTTAGTACCATATCAGCCTAGAAAGTAAAAGTAGATTAGGAGGCAGAGCTTTCAGCGATCAGGCTGACACAGTAGGTCAGACCTAAAACATTTGTATATTGAAGATTACACGTTGAGCTTTTTCAGGTCACTCCAGATTATTTTCTACTAATAACTTAGCGAAGGTGTTTTCCGTTTAAATTGCAAGACTTTTTACAAGACCGAGCTTCTATTCTCTCCTCTAATGTCATCTTCCATGCAGTCATATTCCACCTGTACATGTCTGTCCCTCTTTTGTGGTCTGTGACCTCGCTCTGTATTTTCTGTGGCAACTGAACTATAAGTTTGTGATTTGAGCCTCCTGTCCATATCAAGTCTGCAGCGAATGGATTAGTTTGCCTTCTCACGACAGTCTGTTTGTTTGCTTGTTGCTCTCTATCACTGTCCTGTCCTCCATTTCCGTTTCCTAACTTCAACCGGCATTGCAGAAAAACTCCACTTCTGAACCTGGTTGTGTAGGTTCCTCCTTTCCATCCCAAGCTGGAAGTGAGTGGTGCCTTGACATTACTGTTACTGGCATTATACAATGATGCTGGGGTGTCACAATGATCACTCCACCCATAAATAGCTTTGGTATTACTAGACGGAAACCTATTTAAATCAGAAAGTTATAGAACGCATCATCTCTTTTTGGCCAAACCTTGACATGTAAACAGGCCTCCCAGAGATTACAAACTGATACTCAAATGATGTAACTCCTTATCAGAGGGTGTGTGTGTGTGTGTTTGTGTGTGTAGAGAGAGAGGGTGATGCTGCTGTGCTTGGAGTCTCACATAGGGGGTACAATCAGAGCAGAGTGTGACATCCGGACACCAGAACAATCATCTTTGTTGAGACACATCAGAAATCTTCCATTTCCACTGAAAGCTCGACCATTTTGTGCGAGGGACCCCGTATGTGTGACCCACTAACACACTTCTCTCTGTTGGACGGAGTGACGTCACTGAGGGGGCGGGCCCAGGCGCCTTCAAAACACTGCTGCCCTCAATCCCTCCCCGAATCTGCGCTTCCTGTCTTCCTCTTTTGCGCTTATTTTTTCACACCGCTCCACATTTGTTTACCTACCTAAAGTTTTTTAAAGGTCTTTTTTTCTTCCTCAACCTTCAGTCTTAATATAATGCGGCTGTTTTCCGTAAATTCCTCGCTGAATTGGTTTTGTGCCGACATCGCTCTCACAGACAGCATCCTTCTGTTGTTTGCTTGTTTGGTTGCTTTCGATGGGAATGGACTGATTTAGAAAACCGTATAAATGCACCTGCCGTCGAGGAGAGACTCTGCTTTTAAAATCGAAGAGGTAAGACTGGATTAAGAAGTGAACAGTGAGACTGATTGCTTGTGTGTGTGTGCAGAGCCGAGAGGCTGCAGCAGCTGCAGAGCATTATCCCGCCTGGCTGCGCTGGGTTTCCCTCTCAGAACAAAGTCGAGTACCTCTGATTTAAAGTTTGTTTTTTGTTTTTTTTACTTTCACTCCTCGGTCCTGTTGCAAAGTCTGAAAATGGTATTGTTGTTTCGCGTAGCACCCATTTCCTGCTGCATACTTGGCTTTTTATTCGCGGAGGGATTACCAACTGTTTGCCAGCTTTGACTGCCGGTGTTTCGAACTAACTGGTTTCCGTGTTACCCGGTGACCGACCTCCTCTAGCGTCCGTCGCCTACTGCTAGAATGATGTTAAAGTTAAACCCACAAAATGCACGACATTTCGAAACTTTATTAGAAATGTGGTTAAACGGCGGTCGCCAGGACAGCTACGGATTTTTAACATCGATTGTTAATCGCCGCCAAAGGAAATCGGTCACGAGTTAACAAGGAATTCAGTTCATGCAAAACACCGGCCAACACAAACAAAGTGCAGATGACCTATTTCAAACCGGTCTCTTCAAGTCAAAACGTAACTTTTGCTTTCTGTTACACCTTAACTTGCTGTGTTTTTGTATCAGTTTAGTTTTTGTTTTATACTAGACAGGGAAACTTAAATGTTTGTAAAAGTTTTTTTTTTTTTTTTTTAAGATCTCACATTTCAAAATATCTCAATCAGGTAAAATGATTAATTTTCCCGTTTCCACATACGATACTCTACGACAGGGGTGTCAAACATTATAGCTCAGTTTCCACATACATCCCAACTTTATGTTGTTCTAAATAGTGCCATGTTAACCTTTTCTTTGTATCGAAAATTACTACACAATCTCAACATGAAGCCAATTTTAATGATCCTTTCTGGTACCTGAAGCTGTTGCATTATACAGTACATGTTTTCACAAACTCACCTCGGCATCATGAAGGCGTGTCTCAGTCCGGTCCTGTAATGGCAGCCGCCCTGCATATTTTCCCCCTTTCAGAATACACCTGAACCTAACTTCGACGTCACCACCAAGCCTTCAATTAGCCCGTCATTGCAATCAGGTGTGTTGCAACTTGGAGAGACCTCAAACATGCCGGATGCAGGCCTGTTTTTAAGTGTGAATGTGTTTTTTTTTTTAAATAAGTAAATGTGATCATTTGGATGCTTTTTAATGTTCGTTTGAAAGCAGATGTAGGCCTACTGTGTCTTGGACTAGTTTTATGCAACATATAATTAAATATGGTGCATAGGTATTTCGGTTATTATAAGAAATGTAAAATTATAGAAGACATACACACACACTATGCTGTTTTAATGGCTATCACCTCTTTCACCGGCTCATCGTAGTTAGTTTAAAAGTCATGCAAGGTGTATACACCATACAAGCCAAGTATATGGTGGATGCAGAGACATGAATTGAAGGGAGCGGTGTGTCACTGTGTCCGGTCTCCCATCAGGTGTGTGTGCCCTGGGTGCAGCCTGGCCTGTGGACGTGGTGGTGATGAAGAACCCGGGAGCTGCAGACAGCAGCCGGCTGGTCGGCCTGCTGGAGGACGCTCTGGTCCGAGAGGCTCGCCTCTGGAAGGTGCCTATCTTCAAGAACGGATGCATCCAGGTGAGCTGCTGGCAAAAGTGAAGTCCTTAATGAGGCAAAAGCTAAAGGTTGTGTTGTTTTTTTTTTGTTTTTTTTTTCTGAAGAGTCAAGCCAACAGGAAAATTAATCTTTCACTCTTTGAGTAAATGTGTAAAATTGTCTTAACCTGAAGACCATTCACTGATTCTCAGACTCATTTCAAGTAGCTGTTATACCAGTTACTTCTTTAAAATATATTTTTGGTAATCAATACAATTGTTATTAAGTCCTGATTCAGTGAGTGAAAGTGAAATCAACTGACACATCCTTGACTCACCAAATGGGACCCACTCATGTAATGGTGCCGACATCCAGAAGTTATTTTGTGTAAATATCAAACTTTACAGCCTTTTTCCTCTTTCTTTCATGCTAGACTACTCTGAATAAAAATAACCTTTGTTCCAAGTTTTTCTCCAATGTGGTAGTTTTCTTTGCGATTAGATCTATAAATTGGACCTCGGCAGTCACAACGTGCAGTTTTTTCTTAAAGATTTATTACAACAGTTTGAAGTCGATGGAAAATGGATTTACTTTGTTATAACTTGCTATGATTGGCTTTCAAGATTAACCTTCTGTGGGTTCAACGTGATTATAAAGTCGAGTTCGCACAGGTTTCTGTTTTGATTTACAGCGATCTAATTATTGTGTTAAAACTATGTTCAACTTAAGGAAGCGGTTTTGAATAGTTTTTGAGTTGTTTTCGTCATCAGTCGATGGCACAATGTAAGTGACATTTATTGCACTGGATTTCAGAAAAATATGCAAAAGAACGCTTGAAATTTGACGACTGAAGTTGTATGTACATCGTAAAGATCGTGATTGTAATTGATTTAATTGTTGAAAATGCCTTCTTGTAAATGTAGATCCCTGGTGGTCTGTCATCACAGTAACTTTTTTTTTTTTTTTTTCCATTGTTCATATATATTTAAAGATGAATCTTCTTTTGACCACTCAGGGCGCTGACATCTCTTCATCCCAACATCGAGAAGTGATCATGTGGCTCAGAGAAATGAGCAAGCTGTTTCAGTTCTGTCCAGAGACCTTTGCACTGGGAGTGTGTGTCCTCAACCGGCTGCTGTCCACTGTAAAGGTAGACTGTTACAACATATACAGTTTAATCCAGGACTTGTTGTTCAAGACGGCTTGTTTTTCTTCACTGTGTCAGAAGTTAGAGATAAGAGCAGGACAGATCTTTCCGTACAGTGTCACCTCACATCCCTGTTTACAATAGATTTAACCCTTTAAAGGTCATTCCGTGAAATGTCAATCCCCAGAGTGTTCCCGGGGAAGATAGTTTCACTCGTTGAAGTTAGTGTCAAACACCCTTAAGTACCATTTACACATGATAAAATAGGTTTAAAAGCATCACATTGACCAAAATTAAAAATCCCACTATTTTTAATTATGTTACGTTATGTGCACAATGCTTTTCTCATTCATGGTTTATCCTGTTCAAGTTAAATACATCAATCAGTGGCACTGAGTGAAAGTTACCAGTGTATAAGATTGTTATCAAATGAAAAATATCATTAGACAGTATTCAAAAAATAGTATTTTGTTTCCTTTCCAGGCTCAACCAAAATACCTGAGATGCATTGCTTTTACCTCACTCGTCCTGGCAGCCAAGATCAACGAGGAAGACGAGGTGGGATGAAAGCAGACCATTAAAGCAACGGAATAAAACACCACCATCCACCTTGGTGAAGTTTTTAGAACCACATGTTTATTAACTTCCCTTTTGTTGGTGTCTGTCTGAACAGGTAATAGGTTGTGTTAAAGACCTGGTTGTGCAGAGCGGATGCAGCTTTTCAACAGCAGAGATTCTTCGCATGGAGAGGATCATTCTAGACAAGCTGCACTGGGACTTGTACACTGCAACAGCGGTCGACTTCATTCACATAGTAAGTTAGGAGTTCAGCAGATAAGACGGACAAACGGGACTGTTCTTATCTTTTTTTTTTTCTTTTTTTTTGGGGGGATTCATTATCAGTAGCTGGATCTGACCTCTCAAAGCGTCTCACGGTGAGAAGGCTGCACTTTGAAACGCTTCTCAAAATCAGGCCCGGCTCTCGCATTAGAAACACAAGCGGTACAAAAGCACACAATAAACAATCATGCTTGCATCCCATTTGTTTCAACAAA
>OMNM01059294.1:0-12500 GCA_900302745.1 Parablennius parvicornis | reverse complement strand
GCAGTAATGGCCTTTGATATGCCTGCAATAAAGTGCAGAATTCTCATGATTACAAAGTCTACTTTGGTTTCCCATTGGTGGTTAAAAATAGAGTACCTTGAAAACTTGCAGTTCCTCCAGCAGCACCTCCTCCATAGTGTCTGTTTCTTTGTTGTAGATGGTAATGACTTTCAGCACAAATGAGTCATCTAGAAGAGATGAAGAAACCATTATGTTCTAATACATTGTTATATTCAGATTCAGAAAATATATAAATATACTCTCATTTAAAAAATATCCTCATGCCAATGCCACGTTAGTGAATGGATTCATGTGGCAACAAGGGTTTGTGGGACTTTGTGATAGAAAGATGATTGAGTGAGAGCATCTCTGAAACTGCAGCACTTGTGGGATTTTTCCTGATCTTCAGTGGTCAGAATAAATCAAAAGTAGGATAACTGTAAACAATTGAGATAAATAGATGCACATTGTCCCATGGAGGAACTATCTCACAACTTCTGAGGCCTATTCAAGTCTATGCTCAGTTATGGACTATGTTATCAGTCAACAGGAGATCTACACAATATTAGGGATGTGGTCATTATAATAGGACTGATTATGTTTGCCATGCAATTTAAAGCAGTCTCTTTTTATTCTATTTTGAGTAACAAGTTTACATTCAACAGAATAGATTCAGAATAAGTTCAATACAGTGTAAATACCAGTGCCGATGTAGAGAACATGGTAGTGTCCATCCTGGGCTTGAACTCTGTCTACTGCAATCTGGGTTAGCTTTCTTCCACCCTGCTCTGTCTGGAGGAGGACAGGCCTGTGGTGCTGTGGAAGGACTGGGCGATACATCACGGGATGAGAACGCACAAACCGTAGAACCTCATCAGGAAACTCCTTGGAGCTGGAGAAACCGCCGCCATTCACTCTGCTCGCACACTGTTAAAGAGATGGCGTGATGGAAGTGAAGAGGGTGCAATTAGGTGACGGGACACAGACGAAAGGAGTCAAGTAATTGCGTTGGTACTGTGAGCACAGTAGAACAAGAAAAAAAGCTGACATGCATCAGCTGTGCTTGTGCTGTCCCTGCATGACCTGCTGAGGTAGCTACAACAGTGCTGACACTCACCGTAACTGCCCTACATTCTCAAAACAATGTCCCTTTCAAAGGATATCTTTCATGCCTGGAGAGCCTTTTGGATGAATAATGTTGAGCAACCCGGTAATTAAATCCCACAAACATTATTTATTTATAGTTGAAGACGTACAGATCCAGGTCGGGGGTAGGGGACTCTGTCCTCATGAGGTGTCCAGTGATGCTCAGGTCTCTCTCTGTATGCAAACGCACCGTTGAAGGCCGCTCTGATGTCGTCCATGTGATAGACACACACTGCATAGCCTTTAAACACCGCACTGTAAAACAAGCGTTCATTAGTGGTTGGAGGAATAGCAAAACTGCCGTGAAATGCTGACGTCATCCTCCTCTCACCTTGTTGTGCTGAACAGGCCAAAGATTTCTGGGTTTTTCGTATCCTTGCTGTTGAGCACAAACACATCCTCTGGAATGCAGAGAGCAGAGTTTGGTTAGGGCTTATTTAACAATCAAAGTTTGACATGTGTGTTTCTTTTTCTGAACTGTTATGGCTGCGAGACAAATATGGGCCTACGTCCCTCTGTAAACATCAGCATCTTAACAGTGTCAATTTGCCAAACAACATTGTGCCGCCATGGGTATTGTAATGATAAATATTACTACTATCATCTGTCATTTATGTAATCATTGCCCTCTTGAAGTTGCTTACTGTTTAGATTGGTTATTTGTCTGCTCATCCCAATGCTCTGCAGGAATGAATAATAAATATGAGGGGTTATACCAAGCTGGTAGCGTATTAGTACAGTTGTCATATAGTGTGAGGGGGAGGTCAGACAGCCACAACCTGAATTTAGCACCGCTTTCAGTATATGTCATAACACTTTATTCAAAGTGTTTATTAGTACAATGACATTTCTATTCTTTCAGCAAGATGTGTTTTTTATTCTCTGCTTGCTCTTTGCCAAGACACCCTCAAGAGAGAGGTTTTACTTCAAGGAATGTCTCTCAATATCGGTCATAGTACTGCTTAATTATTTATACATTATTTATACATTTATACAGTTATAATCAATATATACTTATTGTATGCTCTGTAACTAACAACAGCAACAACAACAGTAATATAAATAATAATTGTTGTGTGCAATAAAATGTTGCTGATGACCTACCAAGATCATCAAAGTGTGTGTCGATGCCATTTGGACCTGCCACAGAGCAGATGAGGCGAGTCTTCAGGAAGGAGCTCCATCTGTTCACCAGCATTCTCTGCCCTCCCTGGTCATTCTGAGAGATGAAGGCAGATAAGGATTTCACTGGTTTTTAGTGGCTGAACTACGCCCAGAATACTTTCCACAGCCTCGATCTTCTCACCGCACAGACTCTGCCAATGCGCGTGTAGACGGCCTTATTAACTCCCTCAGCATCCACTTCTTGCTCGGTGAAGAAGAAGTAAACTTTGTCATCATCTCTGTCATCATTGTCAGGAATAACCGCAGAGCCCACAAATTTAGGTTCTGTGGGAGGAAAAAAGATAAAATATTATAAATATTCAAACATAATGTCTGTCAGGCGGAGGTGATTTGGGCATTGGAATAAACAGAAAGTAAATTCAATTTAGATTGTTCTTTACTCATTACTTTAAATACCTTGTAATTTATTTGTGAATCATGTTAATTAATTACAAGATTCTAGCATTTGTCAAACTGAATCTGAGAATAAAAAGCATGTAATCAAATAAATTCTTAAATTATATGTTTTTTCATTTAATTCAAATAACACAAGAAGCCTCAAAGAAGCCAGATTGTTATAGATTTCCCTAATCTTGCCCACCATTTTCAGATTTAATAACAAACTGAATATACATTGGTATGAGTTCTATAAAAACCTATCAAAATTTTACAATATGTCCAAATGATGCCAAGCATTGTGTAAAATGTCCAGTCATTATTATAATATAATATGATATGATATGATATGATATGATATGATATGATATGATATGATATGATATGATATGATATGATATGATATAATATAATATAATATAATATAATATAATATAATATAATATAATATAATATAATATAACATAATATAACACAACATAACATAACACAACATAACATAACATAAACGTTATATTAATGTTGACAGTATAACGAGTTAAAGTTGCATGTACTCTCTATACAAAGTGAAATAATTAACTAATCAAGAAAAGCAAATGAAAGGAATAAATACATGGCGAAGAAACAGAACACTTTAATCTACCTTTTCTGTAAAATATTAAAATGTATCTTTAAGTACTTCCTTGAATTTATAAAAGGATTCATACATGGTTATGATTATTTTTCCAGGGATGTACACCAACCATTGAGTTGCTGCCTGTCGTTTCTTTCGGTTCTTGTGTAGGTCTGGTTGTTTAATCGGCACAAAGCACCATCGTTCTCCCAGTAGTCAGTGTACAAACCAATATAGAGTTCTCCTCCTATTATACACACAAATACAAAATTATTGACAGTCAAAACGGCTGACATGAAAAGACCACTAGATGGCACTGTTGACTGATATGAAGTCAAATCTCGTGTGTGAAACCAACTCTAACTTCACATTAACCTGTAGAAACATGTCTGCAAATATACATACGTAGATGTTTCAGAACTTTCTGATGGTGAAGTGGTGCGGAATGAAGTAGGAATCTTACTGGAGAGAATAGACGTGCATGGACTGTTTGGGTCGTATGGACAACGTCCTCTTCCACTCATCACACTCTCCTCTTCAAGAGAGAAGAGCTTGTCCTGCAAACAGGGTGTAAACACACAGTTTCAACATACAGAAATGCACAAACACTGACTTACAACTATGCCCATGGAGAACCTTTAACCACATCCAGACAAAACCCCAGGAGGCGATGTGTGAAGAACTGGATAGAAATGAATTAGCACGAGAAAAGATCAGAGAGTGATGGATGAGAGGAAGAGAGCAGATAGATGAGACAAGGAGTGATGGATGACCAAGTGAAGGACTGCTGTCTGGACGTGTAAAACCAACTTTTCTCTGCTCTTATATCATTATAAGATCACTACTTCTGCCCGTCTGATGTTGGTGCCCTGCACAGTGGGAGCCTGAAACATGTGGACATACACACACACACACACACACACACACACACACACACACACACACACAACACATACACTCACACCTCCATACACAAACCTGAACTCTCAGCAGAACCACAGCTCATATGTTGTGAGCCACCAGAGTCTTTCCTGACAGTCAGTGGCAGTTCAGAGGGGATGTCATGTGCTGCATTGATTTATGGGAAACCACAGGATCCTACTGTGCTGTGACTACCGCTCTACATATGACTGTAACAGAAGTCAGTTTGTGGGTGAAACTCATTCATCATATCAAGCGATACATCAAAATAGGGTAAATCAATAGTTGAGAAGCAGTGCCCCGAAATATAGTGAGTTTATTAAAACATCCCTGCCACTGGTGCATTATTACTTGATTCATGAGTCTGTGGTTGGCAAGATAGATGACAATAATTTCATTTAATCACAGTTTATTGAAGTGTAAATATGAAATCAACCCAGCTCAATGGTAACCGTAGTCTAAATGTAATGTTATACGACACACGTGATTTGTGTGAGGCAATTTGGTAAAGAGGCCTTCTATATTAAAATAAATGAGTTACTGCTGCTGGTACAGTTTGGTTCAACTAGCATTCCAGTTATGTGAGTGATAGTTGAGTGTGGTTCCTGCTTGGAAGCTGATTGACCTGCAGGACCACTGCTGGAATGCAGGGTGGAAACCTTTCTCCTCTGGGTGGAAACACCCCAGACACACATACATCGAGAGCTGCTGAGTGTTTTGACGTCTGGGAGATATGCATTGTGCCCAAACATGTTTGCAGTGATGCACGCGGACACTGTGCTGATGCACGCACTTTACAGCGCCCACCCCCCACTAATTAAGACTTTTAAATATTTGCTTCTCTCTGTTTAGCAAAAGAGTGGCGCAGCTAAATTTATGGAATATAAATTAGAAACAAAGTAGCTGCTACATACTTCTCTCCCTCTGAATCCAACAAAACTCCCTAATCTGCCAGTTCCATCTCCATTACACATCAGTCTGTGTCTGTAGGTGGTATCAATGGATAGTTTTAACCTCGCCGTTCCAAGCTGTACCAACAGTTCTCAGAGTTCCTGGCTGAAACATTAACAAAACAGTGAAGATAATTTTGGCTATGTACATCTAAGAGAGACAGAGAGAGCGAGAGGAATAGGGGATTGTAGGGAAAAATGTGACAGCACATAAACAGAGTTGTCTGTTTTGCTGCCAGTTCTAGGCAGTGAAAATCAGCCACAATTTACAAAACTGGTAAACAGAAGAGGAAAAATGAAGACACCCAAAACACATAAACACTCCTGCCTTGTTAAACTATTAAAGATGTCATATTTATCTTCGTAGGCATGTTGTTGTTGTTTCCATATTAGCAGCTCACCTGCCCAGTGTGTCCCACTCTGAGCAGAGCACAGATGGGGTTAAAAGCTCCCGTCCCACAGGCCAACAGATGGGTCTGGTTGTACTGCTGCAGAACTTTGATATAGTTAGCACACTCCGGCTGTTGGAAGAGATACCGATAGAAAGCAGATTTTAGGTAGAGTATCTTGGATGGAAAAAAGTGATGCTGAAACACCTCATCAATAACACCCAAACCCACATAAAACAGCAAGTTAAATAAATCAATCCATACAAGTTGTCAGATATATAGATCTTTACAATAATTAAATCATATAACATAATTGCTTGTCAAGTTATTGAGGTTGATCATGGATTTATTTCTACACTGAATAAATAGAAGATAAGTTGAAGGGTTCAATATTACAGCATAAAGTTAAACCAGTAATATCAGCTTACCTTTTCCCTGCCCTTCATCATGCACTCTTCTATCTGATATTCTGTACTGGCCCACTGGATCTGAAAGGAGGCACAGTTTTTGTGGATCAAAAAGATTTTCACAATATTTTTTTAACCTGTGAAATGAAGGTGAAATTTTGTCAAATCAGCATTGTATTTATGAATTATTCTTGAAAGAATAAGACACTGATGCATGATGAACACATACTACATAAGGACTCATTGTATTATGCTTGTGTTCCCATATCCATTGAATAACTCATTTTTCAGAGCACAGACCTCGAAGGTCACACATATGCAAACCCAGTTTTGCTAACCTGTGGCCCCACAAGTTCAAATGTCTCACTTCCTGACAGACAGGCAGGGATGAAACCAGGCCTACCTCTCTGTGGTGTGTGTTAACCCGGTCCAGGCTAAGAGAAAACAGAGTATTCTTGGCTCCAACATAAAGCCTCTCGTGGCCCTCATCCAGCAGCATGGTTTGGGGCTGAAGAGACGCTCCATGTCCCTGGAACACCCACGTTCTGTTCAGCTGCCAAAGGTCTGTGTAGACAACAAAGCATGGATAGGATGAGACAAAGGAATTATAGCAATGCAACACTCGTCAACTCTCATCTTGCTTCTTGCCAGCTAAAAATCAAATTTAACTGGAGGCCTCCCTCTTGGGGTTTCCAACCACTCCAGTAACCGGTTCCTGACTCCCAATTGCTCCAGTGGCCAAGGGCGCATTGCAGGCATGTGTTTCTGATTCTTGGCTTTTCTCAAGAGAGTGTCAGACAGCAACTTCAGGGTTATCTTTCCATCTCATCTCTCCCTTCAGCGTGGCACCTTTGACTTTTATGCCCTAATTCAACAGGGATTATCATCCTTAAGAGTGCACCCCAACTGAATCAGTTAAGAGGGAATAGATTTCTAAGAAGATGAAGACTAACCCTTGTCACCACTCAACCAAGAAAAGAGACTTTATAAAAGCTTGGGAGGTTCTAGGACAAGATTTGTGATTCATGGGAGGGGCTGTAGTTTTTCCCAGTTTTATGACTACGGTGTTTTTTACTGAGAGGAAGCAGTTGTATCAGGCAGGAAACTGAACGATTCTTTATCTCATTTATATGTTGTTTTTATTTTTTTATTTATTTATTTATTTTTTTTATAGATGATTAGTGTAAATCAACCCAGACACTCGCTGTCATTTTTGATTTACGTAATTTGAACTTCCCCTCTAAAAACCAAGCAGAGGACCACAGCCAATATTACATTAAGCATAAATCAGAATAACAACAACATAAATAGTTTGCAGTCACTTCTACCACGAACATGTACACTGTATGTCAATGACGTGATTGAACTTGACAGTTTTCTCGTCCATACCTGTCCTCTGTAAGCTCCTGAAGAAAAATGGAGGATGAAGGATCTGAACCTATAGAAATGTGCGCTTCCCTTTGGGTTGCACTGGCCTGAAAAGCCTTTGATTAACACATGCTGAAATGGGTGCCGAGGTGAAATAAGAAATAGGGATGTATTTATGCATTCGCCTGGGACAAATTAAAGCATACAAGCCAGGGTGTGATCTAACTCATAGTGGTGGGACAGCAGTGCTTAAATCTGTCCATTTATGTGTAATCTCACACAAGACGTGAAGAGCTATCAGTGTTGCACACTCGATGATATCACAATGACCAACCTGTCAGTGTTTTTACAAAACACTGAGGTGTCTCTCCATGCTCTTGCAGAAGATAATTATGTGGTTTGTTTTTCTTGCATTTATAGGTTTTCTGTGATACTTGATCTCTAGGATAAAGGTGTTTATCCTATTTTTGTACATCACTCACAGTAACAGAACTCTCCTCAGCAGGAAGTTTTATTTGTTTAAAATGGAATTAGGTATCCACGCAGGAATAGGTGACTGTGTATATTACATCGCCATTAAGAGTTCTGTGTTGGAGACAGGCGACTGTTTGTTTGAGTTGCATTATATCTCGGGTGGTTAGGCAGTAGAAGCTGAAGAGATGTGGCAGTGGTGTTCTGCCAGGGCACAGACACGCTTCCTGTAATTATCTAATCCACACACACGCACACACACATACACACACACTTGGAGTGCTTTCAATTTCTCTGCCTTTCTCATGCACAGATGTCTCAGTCTCCAAGTTCTCTCCAAGCTGAGCTGAACTGGGATCAAGGGAAGAGCTCCATGACTGGCTCTCAAACAATCAGTGCCTTCTTTATGTGAAGTCAAATTTGCTAAAACTTATTTAGATGACGCTTGAATGGGTATTTAAAGTGATGGAGCAAACATGCATAAGTCAAAGCTTTTTTTTCATCCTCTTTGTCAATCAAAGTGAATGACAGAGCATTTGCTATTGAGACACACGCAAATACAGATTCATTTCAGTGTGTTTCTCTAGAGACATATTAACAAACTCAAACCTAATTATGGTTTTAATAGAGAGCTCATCCAGTATAAAATGTAAAGTGGTCAGAATTGAGCAATTGTATTCAACACGACATACAGTATGAAGCAAACTAAGAAACCCTTAGGGGTAATAAAAAGACTGAAGAATAACAAGAAAAACAAGGGACCCAGCAGATTAGTGTTCATGTCCCATGTAAAACCAAAAGCAGATGCGAGCTAGTGTGAAGTAATAAGAATGTTATCCTTAAAAATGTCAGGTCACATTGATACAATAACACAATGAAGCCTAACGCGTGTGTTTCAGAGAATGTATTTGATATGTGTTCAATTATTATCATAGAATCTTAACACATATCCAGAAATGACATCAATCAATCAATGGAATGTGAAGACTATACCATATACTTATCACATCATATAGACAGTCAAAATAGCTGCTGGAGCAAGTCAGTAAATCAAAAGCACTTGGAGGTAACTTCTCAAGAGACCACTTTGTACCACATGATGGTGAAACTTTCTACTCTCTTCTTGGTTCAACAAGAAAGGACGGAGGAGTGGGGCTCTGATCTCTAGTGCTGCACTGGCATAGCTCTGATCTTCTTCTTTTTTTATATATTTCCAATTTTATAGTTTAATTGACAGTTACATGCAGGGCTGCTCTATTGTTACTGTCAAAGTACAGAAAATAGACAAGCACATCTTTACTAATATCAAATCTTTCCATCTAAAACACTGCATTTTTGAATAATTGTAGCAGTTTGTCCATGATATATGAGTATGAGTACAAGCAAAACAAGTACATTTCTTAACCTCACTAAACCACTGCTGTATTGTATTATCCTATTTATTCCTGGAGCTCCCACTTTCAGTTTCATGGAATTCAGATGCATTTTTCTCTCTGGAAAGTGGAACATTTCGTAACTCCCAATTAGTCATGTACATAGTGACCAGTAGCCTATGTACAATGTGGAGACCCAGTCACTATTTTTATTCAATTCACTGTGTGGTTCAAACCATTTGATTCCACAACTTACGGTTATTAAAGAAAAAAAAAATCAAAGAGCTGGCACTCTGGGTGGTGCTATGCTTAAAAGAAAGATTGAAAGAAATAAAGAAATAAAGAAAGAAAGAAAGAAATAAAGAAATAAAGAAAGAAAGAAAGAAAGAAAGAAAGAAAGAAAGAAAGAAAGAAAGAAAGAAAGAAAGAAAGAAAGAAAGTAAGAAACAAAGAAACAAACAAATAAAAAGATCACATATAGGGAAAACAGTCTTGATAAGTCTGAGTGTTGTTTGGTCAACATGGAGGAAAATTATGTGCGAACTGTAAAATAAAACCAAAAAACCTCTTCTTTTTTTTTTAAATCGTTGTGTATCCATGGTCTACCTTCTGAGTCTTTTTTAAAAGCTGATTAATAACTATTATTTAGAGGTGAGCGGACAATAATGAGGAAATTATGAGGAAAAACACAAACTGTCATGCACCACACTTCTTAGAGAGAAAAATCTGCAATGCATTTTTTAATGGATGAGTTCTGGATCCATAAGAGACTGACCAGACATCAACAGGGACATATTAGGTTTATTCAGGTTTTGGTCTACGAAAATGAGTAGAAAGGACTGTCAGTGAGTCAAAGGCACACTAATGTGTAAAGGTTTGTGTCAGCTAAGCACTTAAAGGAGTCATCACTTGTAAATTGCAACAATTGTAAATTGTTATTTCTTAAAACATGGCTATTGGTGTTGGACCAGTTGAAACTTGCCAGAAAATCTGAAATTCAAAGTGGCTGAGTTCTTTCGTTTAGGTTCTTTGTTCAACCCAGAATCACCCACAAGGGCTTTCGACTTGGGGGTGTACATGAAAGTATTCACTCTGGTTTGGAACAGTCCAGATAGATATGAAAGTCATATAATCTGAATAGAGACATTTCAGCTGGTCTGCGCCTATATGAAGATGCTTGGGAAGAAGATGGCTGGGTCTGGTTTGTCAGATGTTCTACGAGAAGCAGAATTGGTTGAGAAGAATGCTGCTGTTCCCAGACCTCTCAGCTCAGATGCTTCACAACAGTGTTCAGTTTGACAACAAATTTTATCTTAGTCTTTTGAGTAATGTCATTTAATTCTAGTCTTATTTTAGTCATCTGAAACCTTTTCAGTCTTATTCTGGTTTTAATTGAATAAATAGCATAAGCATGTTAGTCAACTAAATTCACAGTGGGCTCTAAAACAGTGGTAAAATGCAGGGGGGGCATTCTATACGTTTCCTTTTTGTTTGTTATTAGTTTCTTCATGATCATTTGTAAATTTAGGCTTTTTTAAAATTAATATATGATTTGCGCATGAGGGTAAATCTCTTTCACTTAATTACTGTTCAGCAATTCTTGCCCTCACCATTGAAGTGTGGGGGTGCTAGTTTTAAACATCATTTTGTCTGCTCATTTTCCAACATGGAAACCTCTTAAATCTCAGATTTCCAAAGAAGAATAAGCGGGGTGACTCTGACGAGCAGCAACAGGTGAGTTTAGCTGATCCCAGGCCTGTGATATCTTCTCTCTGAAGGTAATGAGTATAAACTGTATTAGTAATTGTCAGCACTGTGTTTAATGATGGTGCTGAGGACTGGATCTCTTGTAGTCTGGACCATTTTTTTTTTTTTTTTTTTGCAAATTCTGAAGGTCATGCGTGTTTGGTGTCAATTATTGGTTTGTTGATGTGCGTAAAAGTATTTCAGAGGTTATTTTGTGTATGTTAATGTAGATTTGATTTCCTGTGAAGTCGCACCTTTTTTTTCTTTCATTGACGTTCAAATTATGTCCAGACAAGACATCCATGCAATGTCAGGGGCATTATATCCTCCCGCGTGAAAGCACCATGGATTCTCTGTGGTACTCACCACATACGTGGGTGGGCCACGTATGTGCGTCTAAGTATTGACTCACAAGAGCAACATGCGACTCTTTTGACTCTCCTTAAGCCACAACAATGACTATTTTGCCATAGATCATCATAACTGTTGTCTTTTATCACAAGCATTTTCAAAATTGCCCATTTCTCCAGAGTTGGTTTTAATCTTATGAGCACATCTGCCATCTTCAGCACCCATACCGCAGAAACACCCATGTTGCTTTGCACGCGGGAGGATATGACGTAATAATGAATAAGGTCTATGTGTAGATTTGCTTTGGACCAGTTTTGGGCTCGGTGGGGTAGGTGTCCAGGCTTGTATAATGAAATAATGAATGTTTTTTGAATCACATGCAAGACCCTGCAATGAACTTTCACCCTTGAAAGGGCTGTGTTACGGGTTGAAGGTGTGGGTGGGCCCACTTAACAGCTTAAGTATCTTTTGTGTTTCGCTGATATTGACTGATATTATTTGGTTTCTTAAAGGTACACTTTGAGTTAAAAGATTATTATTTGATTTAGAGAGAAAGTAAAGGTTTGGTTTTTTTTTGGTGAATGGTTAAAATTTTGAGTTAAAAAAGGTTCAATTAAGCCATTTCAGTTAAAAAAATAATAATTTAATTAAGGTTTAAAAATATTCTTGAAAACTTTTTTCAATGGTTTAATATAAAATATATTTGGTTTCAATTTGAAGAACATTTGAACTGTGTTGATTTATTTATTTTCTTTTTCAGAATAAATATACATCCAGAAATTCTGGCATTTAAGTTCAATTGTTGTGTCCAGAGATGGCAAGTAATGAAGTACAAATACTCTGTTACTGTACTAAATAGTAGATTTTTCAGGTAGTTTGTGCTTTCAGAAACATTTATTTCTCCGACGACTTTTTACTTTTACTCATTTACATTTTTAACATAAATATCGATACTTTCTACACCTTACATTTACCAAAAAGGCTTGTTACTTTCTATATATAGCCTAAGTTTTTTTTTTTTTGGCGCTGTTTCGGGTTTTCATAGACGCAGGTTACACGGCTGTCTGCGTGTGTGTGTGTGTGTGTGTGTGTGTGTGTGTATGCATGCAAGGATGTGCGTGTGGTGTGTCTGCCTCCTGACCAATCAGATCTCTTGGAAAATGACCTGCCCATTCTTAAATGATGGCTATTGGTGCGCAGTGAAC
>OMNM01059279.1:7159-20009 GCA_900302745.1 Parablennius parvicornis | reverse complement strand
GCGAGAGAGAGATCTGGGGTTGAATGGGGTTATGCATCATGAGCTTTAATGTAGACAGTGTAACCTTGAGGCTTATTTTTACTTTGTAAAGGGATTATCCACACTGCATTACATGTAGAGGGAAATGTATCATAATAACTCATGGATCACAAGTTGTGTGTGTTTTTTTTTTTATACACTCAGTGAATTATCAAAAGATAATTTCCTCTAACATCAGAGACTAAACCCACCAATTGTCTTTATTGTCAGAAAGCTTGTTGCTTTAAGAGTCAGATGCATTTTGGGAAGTGTGGTTGTTGTTGTTTTTGTAGTTGGGGCATGCGGCAGGTGTGTGTGTGTGTGTGTGTGCGCCTGCTGAGTTTCATATAAGTTCTGTGTTAGAAGAGGAATAAAAGGACACGTATTCATCAACTAAAGATGTTTTCCCTGCTTCCCCTCCATTCAACTCCACACGCAGAGTTATCCTGAGTATCAAGCTAACGGCTGAGTTAGTGAAGCTCAGAATTAAACCAGCTCTCCTAGCCACGGTTCAGAGTCACAAACCGGCTGAGGTAACAGTGAGCTTGTGATTTCCATAGTCCAAAACTGGACTAGCTGATGGCCGTGGTGCGTCACGTAACGCTGCTCTATTGCACTCCGTGGCTGAGAAATTGTCTGTCTGTCTGTCTGTCTGTCTGTCTGTCTGTCTGTCTGTCTCCGCTGCAGACGGAGGACGTGCGTGCAGGAATTTCTGGCGCTATGAAAGACAGATTTGCGGGAATTTATGAAAATATGAGCAATCTCCGTGTTCCCGCACTGAAATTCCTGCCCTGTCACAACGTGGACACCTGCAGCTTACAGTCAGGTGAGGCTAATATACGGATGGTTTTTTTTCCCCTTTTAACTTAGGTTGTTGCGGCTTATGGTCAGGTGTGCCTAATAGTCTGGAAATTACGGTATTTGTCTCTGCCTTGTTGACTCATCTCACA
The DNA here is from genome assembly GCA_900302745.1 of Parablennius parvicornis. NCBI lineage: Eukaryota > Metazoa > Chordata > Actinopteri > Blenniiformes > Blenniidae > Parablennius > Parablennius parvicornis. The sequence goes on along the minus strand of OMNM01059279.1, from coordinate 19,041 downwards.
TCTTTTCCGTCTCTTTGTCGGCCTTGCCACTTTCAGACTGGATTGGTTAAGATCATTTTAGTGCCGTTCAATTCCCTCCGTGGTTCAACACCTTAATACCTCTCAGACAAGCATTCAAAGTACTCCTTTGAGAAAATACAGGTCTACTGACGCCAGCCTTTTAGCCGTTCCCAAGCAGAGGACAAAGACACATCGGCAGGCGACATTTAGTGTCTAAAGTATTTTTCTTGAAAAAAAAAGGATAGTTTAAGAGTTTCGGGTCACACAGTCTGAACAGCTTCAAAAGAAATCCTACACAACTTTTTTGTTTTTATTCTTTATCTATTGCACTGGTATTACACAAATTACCACATAATGACAATGTTTTTTTCTTGGTTGTGCTGTAGTGGTTAGCACCACGGCCTCACTGTGGGACTGTCCCCAGTTCGAGTCCGGGCTTGGGAAAGTTTCTTTGTGGAGTTTCTATGTTCTCCCTGTGCGTCTATGGGTCTCTGGGTGCTTTGGTTTCTTTCCAGTTCAACTGGTGACTCTATAATACTAAATTATTACGAAGTGACCATGACAGACTTAGTATAAAAGACTTTTTTCAAACAGAGAAGGGCTTCAGTGTGTTTCATTGTTTCTTTGCTTTGAGTTTGTTGTAGGAAGTCTGGAGCTGAACTCACAGTTTTCTTTGGTCCAGAAGCATTTGTGTGCATTCATTAACTCATGAAGCACGTCTCTCTGCATCGCTGCCAACTCCCCCGGGTGTTTTAGCATGTTTAAAAGGCTTAACATTAGTCCACATAAAAGACTTATCACTGAGGCTTTATATGTAATGTTTTAAAGGTTTTGTTCATTTGTCACTGCTTGAACATTCAAATTCAAGGGGACACAGAGTGGTCGTTTTCAGTGTACAACAGCCTTTCAAATTCCCATGAACACGTTTCTGTTCATAATCCATATAATTGTAATTTTGACATTTGACATGGCTTCTTGGTGGACAATGCAGGTTTCGTTATGTAGCAGCAACCTTCACGCAGGAGGCTCGGCTGATAAAGGAATGCATTTATTTGGCTGTTCAGCAGGGGGAGTTATATTAGAATACGCTGTGTATACAGAGAAATGAGCTTGGTTGACCTCAGCCTAAGCTATCAACTCATGCTGAGGCTGTAGAGTTGAGTCACACAGAGAACTGTGACTAAAAGCTGTTAATTCGAGTGTAGCAGTCTCATAGATACCAAGAGATTCAAGCCGTGTGAGACAACAGTCGAAGCATCTTAAATGGCATGAGAGCCATAGAAACACAAGTGACTAACACCTAGTTTGAAAATAGACATGTGGATGGTGGTGGTGAAATAATAATAATAATAAGAGTGTCTAAAGGGTCTCGGAGCATAGCTTGAATTTTGTGCAGCTCACGTCGACTGGCTTTTATCGGTAGAAACTCAGGAGTCCCGACAGAAGACTTCACAACTCCACATATTTGACAGGGAATTTAACATTATAGTACCAAGAGGCTGTGAGCGGTTTACTATCAGAGGAGATTCTTCCCAAACCCCAATAATACTCCACACCATTAAACAACGGGATTTCCCTGTCAAAGTTCATCCTGGATGTGTCCTCCTTGAAGACACGACTGTAAAAGATCCTTTCCTTGCGTACACAAGTAGAGATCGAAGCCCCACACAGTCACACACGCCTCACTAGGCACTTCAATCCTTGCTTATGTATTTTACTGCAGGGCTCAATCAGCCCTGGATGGACTATTTGTCATCCTCATTTGATGCTAAATCCTATCCAGTACAAACAGCTTTATTCCTTTTCTCGCTCTGCCGACCAGTAACATCATCTTTATCTGGAGCAGCTAGACACACACGACACACACACACACACGCACACACACACTCTACAAATGCACCTAGATCAGTTCAGCTGAGTGCAACTGAATAATTCAAATGAGGAAAATTTACAACAAGCCTTCATTACGAGCTGGGACAAATGCTCTTTTCTGTACTGCACAAGAACTACGTGACAGACCTGAGCTGAAATGCCACACCATGAGCAATGACCCGTTACCATTTTATTGGCATGTAGAAATAAATTACACCTGAAATCAGCCTGAAATTAACTCTGCAAAGCGATAATAGCTTTTTGCATCATTCCAAAAATACCCCACGACACACAAACACTTCTAAATGATGTATGAATTCGGAAACATACAGTGCAGGTATGACACAAGGGGAGGTGCAGCAAAGTGCAAAGTGCCACGTCATGCGTTAGATAAAACTCTCCCTTTGTGTGAAAAAATATTAGTAATGTTTTAGATAAGTACAGTGCTGTTCTACAAAAATGCTATTTTCACTACAATCAGGTTAAGATGTGACTGAAACTCTTCTATAAAAGGACAGATCATATTTATAGCTGCTATTTAATAAATACAATTTTTAAAATGCAGTTAAGTGACCTTCCTGTTCTGTAGAGAATAGACATGGGAACCACATCTTGCCCATAGACCACCAGTTATCACATACCTGTGTCGAGTTGGCTGTCACTTAATAAAAAAGCCTGAAAATCAGAAAATAAGCGCAATATGAAAGGACCTTAAAGGCAGAAAGAGAAAACCAGGCTGTTCTTGTTAATGCAAACAGAGAAGCTAAAGACAAGAAACTTCTCATTTTGAGTATTTGGGTACTTCAAATCACAGAAATATGCTCCGTTGGATAGCTACTGCAAAAAAAAAAACAAAAAAGGTAGAGAACCTTCAACAGATTCATGTAATATCTCTTAAAATGTCCACGAGTTTATTTTTTCATTTGACCCTCCCTCATTCAGTTCATACACTGTGCTCACATGTTCCACAGCTTTTAACCACACTTCCTTGTGGAAATATTTGGCTCAGGTCCATTTGCCTGCTCTTTAACAAGGTCCTGGTGGTTGGATGCTTCACTACACTCAAACACTTGGAGCTGAGCCGGGCCGGTGTCGACGTGGCTGGGGAAACGTTGCGTTTGACTTTATAACAGAGGTGTCGACTCCTGGTTCTGAAGGGCCACAATGTTTCCCGTGTCTTCCTGCTCCACCAAACCTCAGTCTAATGAATACGTTGCCAGGCTCTGGAGAAAAACTTGATAATGAGCCCCTCGTTACAATTATGCATGTTGAAGCAGGGAGACGCTGAAGTCAATCAGGTCTGTGGCCCCTGGGAGCTGCATTCAACACATCTGCTCAAAAACAGATCAGTGTTATCCAAGTTTAAAAGATCTAACTCCACAATGTGAGCAGGTTAAAAGGTACTTAATGCATTTGTTGATGTCGGCAGTTGCAAGCGGATGGATCATCAGTCACATGAAGCTGTGAGAAAACTAGATGCAGTCCGACACTCTGAAACAAGCAATCAGTTGACCTTGAGTTGAAACTGTTTGGTTGGCTAATGTTTCCAAGGTCAAGAATGAATGGAAATAAAATTACAAGTGACTCAGCCGCCGCTCGTAGCGCCGCCCACAGGCCTCCCGGAGTTATGTAATGCTACATCATCCATTGTGTGCAGTTTCGCGAGGCTCTGACTCGAATAGCAAACGGTGAAACAGTATGTGGGTTGAGTATGTGAAAAACATACTGTACCCACTCAGATTCAGAGCATGACAAACACAAAACATCTCTACTGATGTACAATATCAAAAAATCACAGAAAAATTATGTAATATTTGCCCTTTGACGCACTTAAGTTTTCACATTTTTTTTGTGTCAGCCTACCACGTGTCATTAGTATAAACACTTGTGTGTGAAGGTGCTTACACACTCTAAACGTGAATAAAAGTGGTGAACACGTGTGGGAGTATCTGTACTATCAGTGGTCCTACACACAGCTAAATTTAGCGTTCATAGACACAGGAAAGAAAACAGCAAATAACCATAAGAAAAGACATCCTACTCTCGTCCTCGGAGCGGAGTGTGACTGTGTGGGTGTGGGTAACAGTAGGACGAGGTAAGGTCTCCGTGGATTACTGAACAACCTCTAGAGGAGACAATGAGAGGCCGTCCGGGGGAGGAGAGGGGAGAGGCCAGATTAATGAAATATGAATGTGTTTACTGAATAGCTGTCATGGCAGCCTACTGATGGCTCAGGGATATTAAAAATACACGGTGTAGCTGACAGCGTCACCTACACCGTAGCGACCCCCGCCATCTTGAGAGACTACTCTAATCAGCATACAACTCATCGCAATCACAATCACCCTCGGAACGCGATCATCACCGCACTCTTCATCACCATTTCCATCCTCGCCATTCCCTGCTTGTTCATCTACATTATCGCTTTCATCTCGCAACAGAATCATGCTGGTGCAGGAAATTGAAGTTGGCCAGATCAATAAATACAATATAAAATTAAATTAGCTGCCAAGATGAAGTGAAAATGTGAAAATAAGTGTTTGCAGATGAAGGCAGAGGTGACACTATCCAGGCAAAACAATCAGAAAACACATTTTGTACCCAAGCAAACAATGAGGTGAGGCCACTGCTTCCTGGCGAGGATTTAAAAGTGAGTTAAAAGAGTTGAACCGCGCATGCTTTGATGTGTGTACCTGTGTGCATCCGTGTGGGTGCGTGACCATGACATCATTCCCGCAGTGTCTAATCAAGGAGAAGGGGAGCTCGCTTTTGCAAGAGGACTGTGATGGAAACACAATTGACCTGCTTTAATAGGAAAAACACGATACCTGCACTTTGCCCACACTTTCACAGAGACACACAACACCTCCACTTCAGCGGTGGCGGCGTGCTGCCTCCCCACCTGCAAACAGATCCAATGTATCTCTGCTCTTTTGAAGTTTTATCTTTTCCCAGTGAAGGATAGCAATTTGGTGCATGGCAAAACTCCATCTGTTCATTTCAATATGAATGGCCGAGTAAGTTTGGTGCTGCCGGAGCGGCAGAGATGTGAAATTGTGGATGGCATGCAGAGCAGCCCCGACACGCAGGGTTAATTCAAACTGCCTTTGATGTCTGCCTGTGTGTGAAATGAGCTGGTGGTCCAGGGTTCACTCGCGCGCACGCCAGCACATACATATGTATGTATGTATGTGCTGGTGTACATACATACATACATACACACGCATATACACGTATTGTAATCGCCGCACCAAAAACTCAGGAGACTTCATGAAGCCAAATTAATCCAACCAAACAAGGAGAACTGAGCTCATACCACACACTGCATGACACCAAAACACCAACAAAAAATAACTCGTCTTTACTGTGTCGGTGACTCGTAAATCCTCTGCACTCTTCGGGGTTTAACTCCTGAACAGACCAAAACATTCACACACATACCATCCACATGACAAAGGAAGCTAAGCTGCCTGTAGGCAAAAACAGACTGCTGGCTTGCACACACACACACACACACACACACACACACACACACACACACACACACAAACACACACAAACACACACAAAAATACCTGCATAACGCTGTAATAGGATGAAATATTGATTGTCACTTTAAGCAAATATTTATTGAGTTATAACATTTTCAAAACACTTCCGGATCTGATTCCACCCAAAGTTCCACAGCTGTCAAAGTTAAACCTACACAGCCATTAATGTGATTATCAATCAGTCAAATCACGTTAAACTAATGCATTTACTTTGAATTCAATTAGGCCAACTGTGTCATTTACAAATGCACGCTGACTGTAATTATAGAGCCGACCTTCATTTAAATGACAACGTAAAATATAACTGGAGCGACAAAATATTAACTTTAAACTGATGACACGAAAACAGAAAAAAACAAGTTTGACAAGTTGGTAAGTTAGAAGACTATGAACCAGACACATTTTTGGGGATTTTAATAACATATCTAAATGCATTAGCATTATCACAAAGTTGAGATAAAAATTGGTAAAAAAAAAAAAAAAAGTTTGATGAAACTGATAAAAAGTGAGTCTGAAAGGGTAATGAGGTAATAAGAGTTGAGAGACAGAACTGTTTCTCATTAACTTATAATTTTGCTGTAAAATAACACATTGAGGGAGGTGGCAATGTTTGTTTTTTTTTTTTTCATTCATTCTAATCGGTGTGAGTTGTGATGGTGACGTTTTACAACACTGTCCTTGTAGTAGTGTCAGCTGTACGAGCAAAGAGCAAGATGGGAATGATTTGAGTGCAGTTAAAAGACAAGCCTCCTCATATCCAACCAACTGAATGGCTGCTTAAAGTGCCTGTTCTCAACTGTGCATTACATGTCACTTAACAAGAAATCCAGAATATAAAATTTATGTGTGTGTGGAAATGAGCTTTAAGCTTGTTGTGTGTCTAAAACCAACCTTGTGTCCTTGAAATCCAATTAAATATACAATGAAATGTTATGCTACAGACATGGTTTCACATTTGAACTCCAGCATGTGATGAGATTAGGCAATAAAAGCACTGTGAAGAATAAGATGAAGAAATGATCATTTCAGGTAAAGGCAGCTAAAGTGTTCATTCTCACTATCAACTTCACATTTTTTAGATTTAGGTCACACATTTTGGAATATCTATTAATTTACAAACTTGTGGTGTATAAATTACTATTTCAAAAAACAGGTTTAAGGCAGGTTTACTGTATAGTGGTGTCCGGTGTTTGTAAATGTGGTATATGCATGCTTACGAGTGCATACGCATGTGTATGTGCAGCGATTGTAGTGGTGGAGCACAAATCCCATCAAAGAACGGAGCCTTGGGAAAAGGGCCAGAGGCAGAGATGAGAGTCCAGCTCAAAGCCAAAGAAGGGGGTGGGAAATTGCAGTTTGGAGGGGGGAGCTTCACTTCGAGCTTTTTTCTTTTTTTTTTTTAATTATTATTTATAAAAAAATTTTTACGAAGAATGAAATAGGGACAGAACAAGGCAGAAGATACCACAACCCACAGATTTAAAACATCGTAGGTAGCACTTCTGAAGACCCTTCTCAGAGTCCTCACAGCCTACATGATCAAAAATGAAAACACTTTTTCTCGGACTTCCACAACAGTCCTGTTTTGAGAACCACCCACCACCGAGGAAAGCAAATTAAAGTTATTCAGAACTGTGACCAATCAATCAGGGACAAGTGCAGGTGGAGGAGGAAGTGAAGGAGACGAGGACAAAACCTTCGGAGACTCCAGCGAAACTCGCTCGCATTCAGGCCCGAGCGCTGATGAGAGACACAAATGTATTTTGTTCACAATGGACAACAAACATCACACCTACCACTTCACACATGCAGAAGCACTCCCTCTGCAGTGAAATGAATAAAGCACTTCACACCTGGAATTTTCTAGGGCATCACGCCACTCTACATTACCACTGCAGCCCACTCAGGAAACTGTACCCAGTTGTTTCTCTCTGTCAAGCAAAGATAGCACCAAAGACACATCACGCACTCTCTGAAACATCACAAATAATATTTCACTTGCATGTGAACTGACGCGCACACACACACACACACACACTGCAAGTAATACTGTGTAGAGATGGAAACAAGAAAAGATCTGCAGCTTTGGCATAAAAAAAGGAAAAAGAAAAAGCATCTTCCTCTGACAGGGCTGGAGCTTTAGCAGACCCCTAATCCTATTTTGACACGTAATGCTATATTTTATTTTTCAAATAAGTACAAGACCCCCCCCGACAACCACCACCAAAAGCCACTGGTAGCGACAGACTTTTTTTGTTTTTCTTGAATTCATTAAGAAACAATTATTTACACAGAAACAGGCTCCCAAATGTAGCACAGTGGATGTCAGGGAGATTCACACACGGCAGACAACCATGTTAGTTGTGCGCTGACACCAAAGAGGCCGTTTCTCCCCCGTCTGGCTTTTACAGCTCCATCCTGGTAATACTCCACACTGGACGAACACACGGTGATATACTGTTAGATCCGTATTAATGTGACCAGGGAAGACATGAACACAGCGTGCAGGATGTAGCCGTGTGTCTTCGGAGCTTGTCTTATTGATTTCTGTCAGCCAGCTTCACTGGAGAAGTGAAGACAAACAAGACTTATTTAAAGGAAGAGATGTGTAGAAAACATTCAGCTATGAATTATGATATTCAAATGGAATGAAACCTACAGCCGTGGTATAACTGCACAGGGTACTTGAGCAACAAAGCACTTGTATGTTAATTAACATTTGTTCATTTATTAGCTTATATTTTGTTCAGTAAAAACTGAGTTACATTCAACGATGTTGCCCAGGAATGACCTTTGCTCACGGGGGGTCTGCAACCTTTACTATCACAAACAACAAGCCATTACATTGTTATTACATCAGCAATTCATTTTACGTGTTTGACAGTTACATTGCATATGTTGTTCTGGAGGCTTCTAAGAAATATTGTGTATGTTGGACAAGCAGCCATAAAAACCAAAAACCATCAACATCCAAGTCTTAAACAATCTGTCTACTTTCTCGGAATTGTGTCTTCTTCTTTTTTTTTTTTTAATGGCAAAGCTATTTTAAGTAATTCCTTCAAACAGTAACTCAGGGACATTTGCATGCACGGCTGCACTCTGCAGATATATGTATTTTCATTTATATAAACACCAGGCAACCAGTGCCAGGCCATCAAGCCAGGGAGCTGAGGAATCCTTGTAACCTTCCCCAGTGTCAGAAAACCAATAAAACAGCAGAAGAATAAATACTGTTTGTTTGTGTGCCCTTCTGTTCCGCCGTCAGCCCAGGGGAGTCTGCGTCTGGGAGTAATGGCGTTGACCAGCTCGCGCGCTGCTTAACGTTCAGCCGACTACTGGTTTTATGTGCCTCTAATGTCCACAGTTACTTTGTCATGTGGTCTGTTTTGCTTTTCATTTTGAAGTAAACACCCGGTAAACGCTCGAGTCAGCATACAAACAGTGAAGTGCGGCACAACGGTGTGGTTTGCTGGCAGAACATGTCCCAGCTTTCGCAGATCCGACGTGTCACAGCAGTGACCCCCTACACTCTCAGGGACGGCTAATGGCATGTCTGAATGAGGATCCAGCTACGTTTGAAAATTGGACAATACAATCCTGTGGATAGACAAATGGACGGATATGAAATTAGCCAAAGGGGGCACAATTTACTTTGGTTATATCAGGATTGGAGTTACCAGTCCTCAGTGCTAGTTCAGTAGATATCAAAGTGTCCAGACACAATAGCACAACATAAACAACTGCAGATTTAACATTTAATTCATTTTATTTATTAATTTACTGGAATGGGACAGTGCATATTGATGAACAGACATCAATTCTGTAAATGTGCCAGATTTAGCTCGGGCTCATTAAGATCTGTAGTGCCATGGAGTAAAACCATAATATAATACATGTAAAACATAGCATACCCTAAAAAAACACATCATATTAAAATACATATATGTTATAATGCACAAAGAAACATACTACCTTACTAAACAGACAGTGCAGAATTTAAAAAAACAAACAAAACAACAACAAAACAATAAAACAACAAAATCAAAAAACATAAATAAACAAAAAAAACATATAGAATATATCCCTAAAGTGCTACAGTTAGCTGCATTGTCACATGTTCCAATATTACCCATACACTCCTCCCTCCCCCTCACACTCATTCACACTGACCTACTCGTGATAAAAAGATGAAAAAAATACAACGATACGTGTCCCAGTGTTCTAAAAATACCTCCTAGTGTTCACAATTTTGTTGACTGAGAAGAAATGTTTTTAGTTTTCTCTTAAATGAGACATGTGGTGCTTCCTCTGATGGTCACTGGTAGAGTGTTCCAACATGAGCAACCCTTTACTCAAAGCACATTCTGTGCATTTAGATTCATTGACATCGTGGGGGTATCAACACAGAAGGTTACAAAACAAACAAACATTGAGCTATAGAACAAAGAACTTTTTGAAATTTGAGTGCACTCTCCTGGTGGGTCAGTTTGTAGCAAAATTGGTTCTTTTCACGGTTTATTGCACAACAAAAAATGACTTTTCGTAATAGTGAGTTCACGGTGCAGAGTACACTTTCAAACGGATTTATCTTTTATCCAAACTGAACTTCTTGAATCATAATTCGTCCTCACTGCTATCAGAGCCAGCATGCCCCGAGCCACTTAGCGTTGAACTGCACAATGTTGTTGTTATTTACTTATTTGTTGATAAGACAGCACACAATTGGATACAAATTAAAAAGTTTTCACTTCACGATTGCAATGGCAGGATGTGTTTCAGACAAGATCCGGGATTTTAATAGTTCTCTTACAATACAATCAGGTGTAAATTACGACCTTTGACAAATGTATCAACAAATGTTCAGTGTATTGTGTGCGACCTCCTCGGAGGCGCAAATAAATTACATGTGAGTACAATGTCTGTAAACACAATACTGAAAGTATGACAATACAAGCACAAATTTACATCTCCATGAAATTAAATAAATACATTTGATTTATCTACACATTTGCACATTTCTAAGACTGTTTTCTGTGAAGAAGAATTTCAATATCAGTCTCTGTATGAGAATATCATATCACCTTTTATTCTGTTTTCCATTATGTTCCCTTATCTAAGACGATACAATGTATTAATACACCCAGTTTAAAAAATTAGTTTTAGACCAAAAGTATTATATTTTGACAGAATAAAAAATGTCAGTTTTCCAAAATAAATGGCAAAGAAAATGGTAATAATGTTTATAATAAAACAAAGTTTAACCACCAAGGTTTATTGAGAATCAGTTTTCATTTGATGAGGTAGCAGCACAAGAGACACGTACTCAACAGTAAGAGCACAAACGCACAGAAACAAAGTGTAATTTGCTGAAAATAATTTTGCTTTTACAGACGACAGTGCAAATAGCTGTTTCTGCATTTACATGTGGACCTGAGACAAACTGAACCACCGTCCGATACAACAATGATTTTGATTTGTTCAGGAATTTAGCAAAATTGTGACAACATGAAGACACCCAACGAAGCCTGGAGCTCCTCGTGTTGAGGTCCAACACACCAACGCCCAGCGCATTTGTGCTGGACACTTAACCAAAGATGGTTGAACCACAACTAGGACCCACTGTCATCATTAGCGAGTAGTGATGTATGAGGACTAATACACATACGAACATATGTACATATACACGTATATAAACAACACCTATTCCCCTACAAGTGTGTCTTAAACAGAAAGACAAAAGACAATAAATGAGTACATTTACATGCATGTAACAGTACTATATATTTAGAGATGATCCATGTACAGAGAGAAATCATTTTAACCCTGTGAGTACTAAGCCGCACGTAAACCACGTGCATAATTCTCCAGTAGTCGATTCTTTAGTTTTCTTTTAAATATGGATAATGTGGTCGATTGTTTTAAGTTGCTTTCCAACTAATTCCATAAGTTTGGACCTCTATGGCATATACCAAAACAGGTACATTTTAGTTTTCTGTATTTCCATCTTAGAAGCAGCTTATTCCTAATGTCATGCTGGTGAGATGGTGAGTATTATGGAATGAGTTCACACAATCTAGTATTTGACCTGTTAACAACATTATACACAGTACAAGCATTGTGATACGTAGTGATACTTGGGACAAGCCATCAGAGAACACACCAGAGACACGTTATTGAGCGATCTCGCAGAAATAGCCTGTGATGTTTCACACAACCAGATAACGAGTAGCTCTTGTGTAAGGTTCAGGGCTGAAGATAGAGGGGGAGGGTGGAGGGAGGAACAGGGAGACCGGGTCTGGTCTCTTTCTCGCTCCTTTAAAGGTAACTGCTCATGCTCGGAGATCCTCAAGTCCTCTGTAAACTGTCGAAAAGGCTCTTAAATCAAGAAACAAATGGCACTGATCAGCCCTCATATAATGGCCCACTGATGTCAGCAGATGGGGAGGGGCTGCAGAGCTG